>ML807207.1:176495-191702 GCA_009831015.1 Picea engelmannii
TGATGGTTGCATACCACCCCCCCACAATGCTAAATTGAGTGGAAAGATGATGGCAATGGATGTCACAATTGATGACTAAGGTATGGAGTACGAGCTAAAGGTGGCAAAGATGAAAAACAACCCAAGCAAGAAACATTATAAAGTGGCGAGCTCCAAGGGACTACAAAACAAGGCACTCCTAAAACTATCTACACAAGTGGCACAGAATCCACTACTCAAAGGTGCAGAAAAGAGGTACCATAAAGAGCCATCATGGATAGCAATCCCCGATCCCGAATCATGAATAATCCTCATACTAACCAAGAATAATCTATTAACTTGAATTATCTGAATGAATAAAAATATATGAGAAGGTCTTCATTTACAAGGAATGAAAAAACCCAACAAATAGCTAAAAATGGTTGTTTAGTTGAGAGACTATGTAAACTTACAGCTCATACAAATTAAATATGTTGAAAACACAAATGCCAACACTTCTTCCTCATAGAAAAAAACTTCTCTTGATTTAAAAAAATTCAAAAACTCGTTTTAGCTAAAATATTTGAAAATAAACAACCATTAAATAAAACCAAACAAAATAATATCAATGCTCCAATACCCATGAAAAAACCATTGTTATTGTCTAATGTTAGGAAACAACTACATTCTCCTTAATCTCCATGTACGAAAATCCCAGATAGAAAAATTACCACTAAAAAGATTCAGGGCCATGGATATCGATAATTACAGATACTTGGATAATATTTTTTTAATATTGAAAAAGAGAACCAAAATTGCTAAATAGATGCAAATTTAATATTTAATACTAAATACACAGGGATGAACACTGTCAAATATAAAGTTATTTTAAATCCGAAGAGGTTGCACACCCCAATAGCAGGATGCTGACTGCTCGTCATTTTTGTAAGGGATGAGAAAGTGGTCCAATCATTAAAATAACTTTATTTTTATTATTTTATTTATAAATTATTTTCAGTAAGATAAGTTTATTTTCATTATTTTATTCATAAATTATTTTTATTAATACTGATCAAATTCAAGTACTGAGAGACCTGTGCTCTTTTATTGAAGATGATGACGTGGCAAATGACATATGATCGCTTCACGGTGATGGAGTGAAAGGCCATTACTCAGCGTCATTTCGCCATGATTGTCTACATTTCCTTTCTTCAAAACTGGCAATGCTTATGCTTCTTCCCCATCACTCCAGCCCAGAGCCAAGCAATTCCATAGGCCATACCAGACTCTGTCACATCGCAAACAAATAATAAATTCCTCATTCCAATCGGGTTGTATCACAACCGAAACAAGACACTGACACGCCCAGGGGATCGATCGCACGACCGCAAGTATTAGTCCACCGGGTGCTCCTGTTCAAGCTGTTGGTAAGGATGCAGGAGCACAGTCTCCATCTGCCATACATTCAAACTCTGGACTTTCACTGCCGTCGTGGCGTTGTTGAACAGAAACAGTTTCGCAGCTCCATCGAGGGCCTGTGTCGGGTACACCCTCGATGTTATGCACCGCCTTCCACCCTGAGCATAACTCTCCACGATCGAATGGTCGACCTGAAAAAAATCGAAACCGGATCGCGCGCATTTCCTTTTCATTCTCAAAATTCATCGTTGCCCTGAAAAAAACTGGGAATTTTTTTCTAAACATGGACTTACCAGGGTTCGAACCGAGATGGTTTCGTTTTCAAGAACCGGGACGGAGCTCCCGTGGATTCCCAGGATGAGATCAGTCGCCAGAGAGGACCTGTACGTTGCCGTATATTTCAGTTAAAATCAACGGCATATACGTGTCGATTTTCTATTCCACAACATTTCCGGCTAAATAGCATAAAGATTCAAACCCTGGCAGAATTCTTTTACAGGGAAGAGGATTTAGGGTTTTGCTACGGCGTCTTAATTACCTGGATTCGTCATGACAGAAGAAGGTCTGCAATTTGCCGTCGGCAGATTTTGCGACGTAGAAATAGACGGCCGTGTGTTCCGTCAGATTTTTCTCAGCTATAACCAGCAACCCAAACGGTCCCAGTACGCCTCTTCCGGCGGCTCCTCCGCTAGTGCTGCAGTTGTAGACCGCATTACCTTCGGCAGCGTCAATGGCGGCGGCGTCCTCCGGGAATTCAACAACTAGTTCAATATCCAACTGTAGCAGCACCACGGCAGCATGTCACGGGATCGAAACCAGTAGCTTTGACAAAAAGAAATCAAGCATTGACTCAATCAATACCCCTACCTGAGAAGCCGCGGTTGTATTGACTTCCACAACAGAGCCCGGCTGGAGCAGCACGTTCTCGACGACAAGCGCAGCCGACCGGAGCTCGTCAATTTCTTCGACCGGCCATTGGATGATATTGGTCTTCGTCTTGTTATCAAACCAAATATGTCTGGGAATCGTCTGCAAAAGAAACCAGCAATCTCAGTCTTCAGGGTCGAACCCCGGGGGCATTAAAGATCAAAAGAGAACTAATGGATTAGGGTTAAAGATAAAGATCATGACCTGCAAGGAAGCCCATCCTTTTCTGAGATCGTCCTGCTCGCTGTCGGTTTCCGCGACCCATCCCCATAGAATTCTTCTCTCCTTTACTGGATCGTAAAAAGACTTGGAAGCATAATACTTTCCATAATCATACCGTAGCCCAAGCCCGACGTCGAGTTCAGGATCATCGGGGATAAATTTCTGGCTCGTGGCGTTGTAGGTTCCAATGGCGTAATAATCGTGCTTATCGTCGTCGAAGCTTGCTTTGAGGACATGCTTAACGCCCGCCCCGTTTGCAGAAGTGTCCAAACCGGACACTCCGGAGGCGGCCACGGGATAGAAATCCACACACTCCCACATGCCGGTGTCGTTAACTGAATGCAAAATATCCTCTTCTTCATACTTGACAAAGTCTTCCGTCTTGAAAACCAGGGCCACGCCCGTCTTCTCGAGCTTCGATCCAATCGTAATCCGCCACGCTCCGTCTTCGCCGATCCAGCCGGTGGTCGGATCCCTGAAATCTTTGAGCGCAATGCCCTTGGGCGGGACTAGGACGGGATTCGCCTCCGATTTCACCCATTTCCGGAGAAGTGGATCGGAGGCGTTTTCCGGAAAGGCCAAGTTTTGGACTTGAACGGATTCGTTCGTGGATCCCGTATATAGCATCACAATGCTCCCGTTTGCCAAGATCGTAGCGGAGCCGGTCCAGACGCCATTGATGTCGTACCAATGATCGGGAACCATGGCCAAATCGAGGTAAAGCCAGTGCACCAGATCCTTCGACACAGCGTGGCCCCATGTTATGTTTCCCCATATAGCCGAGTCCGGATTGTATTGATAGAACAGATGATACCATCCCTTGTACACCAACGGCCCTGAAGAAGAAAGAAAAAAAAAAAATTATTTCACTCCAATCTATAACATATTCCATGGCAATAAGAATCAATACCCCTGGATGTTAAACTGCAATAGGGATAGTAGTTGGCTTTAGGTATATAGTTAAAGTTAGATTCATGAAGAACTTAATGTAAGTAGCAGCCTCAGCTATGACTACAAGGAATATGGATTTATAGCCCCAATACCCAGAGACATTTGACAGGGATGGAATTCTACTCCATTACAAGGAATATGGCTTTATCGACCCAATAATACCAGAGACATTTGACAGCGATGGAATTCTACTCCCTTACTGAAATAAGTGACAAGTGGATTAGAAAAAAGTATTAACAAAATCTAACACTACAAAGTTTATTGTATTGGAATCTTGAGATAGTATCAAGAAAAGTTAAACCTATACAGTCCCGAGTACAAGTACAAAGCATTTTTCCATATTTGAAAAAAAAAATCCGGATCTTTGACATAACAATCTTACCGTCTGGATCTGCTTACGTTCAATTCAGCGCCAATCCCCCACACAGCAATCACACAGGAATAGACAACAATCAGAATGAGCAGAAGCAATTAAAATAAAAGTAACAGCAAATCGAAATGTATTAAATTTCTTCAAACACAGTACCGTTCATCCAATTCTTCTCAGGCTGAAAATGAAAACCCGTTCTCTGCCATGAGAGCTCAGCATTCGTCCATGGATACGGCGAAATCGATGCCCCCACGCTCTTTTCCGAAACACCTTCGATTCGTCCCCTCGAAATCACATACCCAGCCGCCGCCGGCCGTTCTTCCGATTTTTCGCCATCGTTTGGCTTGTTGAAGATCGTCTTCCCGCAGAGTCCTACAACAGCAATCAGAAAAACACAAAGAATTGCAGGCCTATAAATCCCGTTCTTCTTGTTAACATTATCCGACAGACCAACGTATTCCCCAGCCACTTCCTCTAAATCCTTCGCCATTTTTCTCAGCTACCTCCCGTTGTTGCCTCTGCCTCTACCAAAATTGTCTACTTATAATCGAACCATTTACCCAATTTAACCTTCAGGATAAGCTTCAAATCTAAACGTGCGGGATTCGAACTCCGGTTGTGGCTCATTATTTTCTGCACCAGTACCGCAGCAACGGAAATTACCATTACAGTAATCTGTAGCCATTGATATGATAATTAAAAAATCACTTGTGGTTGGAGTCGATTCCGGATCTGTCGCGTAAAATGAAAATCGAGCGTGTGGAGAGAGGCCAACTACCAATCAACATGGATAGTTGACGGTATGGTAGGATCTGGAAAGTTGCTGTGTCTTTATTTAATTCTACTACCGGTCCTTCATATTGTCTGATACCAGTCGTCCAGCGTTTTCCAGAAGAAAATCCAAATGAAAGTTGGACGGGCTCGGAATCGAACTCTGGATCTCCATGTGTCCTCCTAATATTATTAATGACAGATTAACGAAGTGGCACGGCATATGTATCCTCCCGATATTATTAACGAGAAATTAATCAAGTAACACGGGGTTATTTCTGTCTTTAACCAGACAATCCCTGAAGAAGTTTTATTTATTTAAAATAAATAGCATGACCGGGCATGAGTTCACATTATATGTTGACAAAAAAAGTTAATTATATTATAGGTTAACTAAGAAGTTAATTAATTAAATAAATAATATGTGCACAATACGTCCAAACTACTAATTCCTATTAGTTAATTAATTAAAAATATTTATTTATCAGTTGTCTGAAGCGTAGGGAAATATTTTTACTAGGTAGTTTGATTTGTGTTTACATTGTCCATGTGGACGGTAAGTTATGGGAGGAGTATGCCCCACACTGCAATAATTGATGGCGCAAGAATGTGGTCACTTTTGTAGTTCTAGAAGTTTTGTGGTCAAATTAATTCACTAATTGATAGAGATGTTCAAGGAGCAATCAAGTAAATCAATAATATCGTATATCTAGTATTTATTATTGGTTTTTATTTATTAAAATTATGATTTGGAAAATTACAAATAGAAATTTATGGTATGGTATGAAAAAGTGATTGATTTGATATTTTGGATGGATACTTGTCACATGTTTTGACCAATAGACTTATTTGAATTAAATTTGTACATTGGTGGTGAAAGATTTGTTGAATATGAATATGACAACACATGTGGGAGTTTCTCTTTATTCTATCTCCACTAGTGATGATATTAGAGAGGTAATGAACAGGGATAAAGAGAAAAGAGTGTACTCCTTATTAGAGCAAACCAATTACATGGTATGGAATTGATACATTCATAAGGGTTTTCTAAATGCATTATGTTTGGTAAAGAAGTTCTATTATGTGTACATGGAATTTAAGAATTTATAGTCAATTAAGAAGATTAGTTTTCATTGTATGAAAATGAATCATGTTCACTTTGCAAGAGGTTTATGAATAGACAATGGTGTAACTAGTACGATGCACATTGACTATGAAGTAATGATATATTTGTATATACAAAAAAAATTTATAAAATAAAATGAAATTTTTCATCAATGAAAACAAAATGATTTTGACACATGGGCTTAATGATGTTGTACCACCCAAAATATCTTATAAAGATAGAGATAATTAAGCTTAAGAAAAATAAAAGATATTAAAAAATGTTTTATTGAAAATATTCAAGGTAGTGAATTGTAGATGAAGGAATCCAAGTATCAACTATATCTAGATATCAACATAAGATTCTTAGTCATTATTAGACTTAGAAATGTGGTTGAATTATATTAATTGTTATTTGGCATTTTTTTTATAGCTAAGTTTTCAACCATGTTATCGTCTAGATTGGATGATACATGAAGCTTTCATTTGGTGTTTTGCAATGTGAGTATGATAAATTTGAACAACTTTGTAAATGTGAGTTGCTAATTAAGTTTCTAGTGCAATTTATGCTAGTCACAATACAAACACAAATTAAATGAAATAATTAAGAATATTTTTCACCATCCATGTTGAGCAATTCATACTTAGGGTATTGTAATATCTTAGGATTTATAAGATGATTGAAATTCTATATGCCATGACAAAATTAAAGTGGTGCAACAAAGCATGGTCGACCCATAACCCAAATGTTCCATAATAATAAAAAAATGGCTCTAGTACATTTAGTTGTTGTGTATACTTTGTTTAAGTGATATTTGTAGTTTTACCTATAAAATGTTGCATAATTATATGCAACTTCAACTCCAACATCTATTATATCTATTAGTGTGCTAGAGAGCCTCAGAAATTTCAATGAATAATTATAAGTATCTATTCGGTGAGCTTATGATGGATTAGAGCACCACTCACTGGTGTGACCTATGAGGGCACTAATAGATGGTGTGAGCCAAGTGTCATGGATGCATTTATGAATATTTCTTTTAAAAATTCAAAAAAAATCAAATTAAAGCCAAATTTTAATCTATTGAAAATGTAAATTAAGGGATAACAAATAATTTACCTAGTGTCTTCTCCATCAAGGAGGCATGGTTGCCACATAGAGAACAAATGAAAAATTTTGTATTGCTTGGAAAAATAAAAAATGGACACAACTCCACCATGGATGCAATGGAATCAAGGAATTAGGTAGTCCAATAGCATTGGACATCGGGGAAGTCATAAGGTATAGTGAACACTAGATCTTATATGGGCGTGAAGCACCGAGTGAATGATAGAAATGAATTTTTGGTTTGGTATTTTTTTTTCTTTACCCTACCCATAATTTGCCATATGTCTCAATGTGTCAATGCATTTGTAGGTATCTGGTGATATTTTAAACTGCATCAACGTGGTTGAAATATATGACATGGATTTTTTTGAAAAAATGACCAATATTTTTAAAGATATTTAAACCTACCTCCATCTGTGGGGAATTGTTAAACACTAGTGCATTTATCTCTATAGGATGTATCAAACATTTTTTTTTTTAAATAACCCCTTTTAAAATAAATTTTAACCTATTGATGTCTTCTATAAAGTATTTTGACCTCATTCAGAGAACATGGTATGATCACTAGTTCTTGTGAAATGGTTGTACATCGATCCATGTTATATTAAAGTGAAATTGTGCATCTATATCTCATTCAGAGAACATGGTATGATCACTGGTTCTTGTGAAATGGTTGTACATCGATCCATGTTATATTAAAGTGAAATTGTGCATCTATATTATGTAAGTGCATTGAACAAAAAAATTCATCTAAAAACTCTAGCCACTTGCCTCTGCTTGAAACATCTACTAAAAAAAGACAAGGGAGATTTTTTTTGCAAAATCTTTCACCAATTGGTGTTTTTGTTATAATGACTAATAGAGATCTCTATGATGTTTACATGCAAGATTGGAAGAGATGGTTGGCCCTTACACTGAGCTTAATCTAACAAACATTCATAAGCATATTACGATATAATCCAAAGTCTCATTTGAAACAATCATTTCCTTAGTTGCAAGCTTGGTGGGACAAATGGAGGTGGAACTGAGCAAAGGGATTTAATAAATATAAGCTAACTAATCATTATTAATGAATATTTACTAATCAATTACTAGACATAAGACTAAATAAGATATGGAGACTCGAGTCTAAGCAAGAAACTTGGTTTTACATGATGAAGGTCATTTGGAAATCCCCATTAGAAGCCAAAAAATCTTGTATCTCGTTTTCCCTCGATGCATCGCAACATACATATAGGGAAATGATTGAAATACTTAGGGGCATTGCAATCCAATTTCCACCTGTGTGTCCAAATAACTAAACCACCAAGAACTTCTCATGGTTTTGTAGTTTTGCTATATCTACTTAGGATTGGGCCCTTTAAATTTTGCAATCGACTACTCCTCTCGCATTCCTAGAAGTTCATTCTTCTAATAGGTACATTCATGTGGGGCATTGAGTTTCACATAAAATGGTATATGATTAGATTGAATAACTTATATCATAATTGGAAAAGAATAAATGAATATTTGTTCACAAATGTACAACACTATGCATATTTTATTAGAATTGAAAAATGATAAATGAATATTTTGTTTAGAAGTGTACAACATTATATACATTTTAGCTGCAATGATGGTCGGTAATTTGTGTCTATCGTCACTTGCAAATCTAACTTTAGATGAGTAAGGTGGAGATGGAGGTGACACATATATTATAGTTGCTAAAGTTTTGGGCTAGTGTGTCTTACACCATAAATAAGGTCCCCTATGAGCATTTATTGGATGGTTTAACACATTCTTTAATCTTGAGTTTTTGTTTCTAATATCTCTTGACATAGAGCTAATCGTGTTGTTTGTGTGTCAAGAGTGATGTAAAAGTTATTGTCTATTCTAATAGCCATCTCCAAACTAGAGCATCGCATAGATCTTGAGTACGGAAAAGATAAATGAGAGTCAATTTTGATTGATCCTAAACTTTTAGTAAATGGATAAGGGTTGACCCTTGGGAGATAAAGATCCTCCTTTCATGGAAATTATACTAGTTGTTACTTGATATGATTCTTTACTTCAAATAATTAATCCATTTGATTTTGATATTTATTCTTTATTGATTTAACTTTTACAAATTTTATGATAAATTTATTTTATTATCTTATGTAACAACACTAATAAATATTAAATTAACTTATATTTATAATATTTATTCTTTATCGATTTAACTTTTTACAATTTTTATGATAAATTTATTTTATTTTCTTATGTAACAACACTAATAAATATTAAATTAACTTAGGTTT
The DNA here is from genome assembly GCA_009831015.1 of Picea engelmannii. Taxonomy (NCBI): domain Eukaryota; kingdom Viridiplantae; phylum Streptophyta; class Pinopsida; order Pinales; family Pinaceae; genus Picea; species Picea engelmannii. The sequence continues at coordinate 185,605 of ML807207.1, forward strand.
ATAGGGGTGATTGTCTTTACAACCTCTTTTAATATAAAACTTTTTTAATAGTGTGGGTGTAAGTGTATCTACGATATTGTCTTACCTTATATTACAAATAACAATATGATATATGCATAAAATGCTTATTACTCTATTAATATGGTATATACATGTGACCTATTCAAAAATTTTGTTACTTAATATTACAAGTCTCACTAAATCACATGAGATTTTTGAAAAGAAAACCAAATTCTATGAAAAGTGCCAAAGCCATAGGTTTTTTAAAAGCCATGTCAATGATGTGAAAATATTTGAAAATTAGGGCATGTGCCCTTAGAATATCTTTATTATTAAGTCAATGGTTTGTATACATGGGGAGATGTTTAGTAAATATATTAAGTTTTATATGATAATAGAGTGACATTATTGCGTGACTCGCATATAAATTGAAGCGTGCAGATAATGGTCGGGCATGGCATGTTCTAACGGTATACCTAAAGATAAGGTCGAGCAAAGGAAATCACATGTCTTCCTTTTTCTTTATGTATGTGAAGATATCTCCATTTTTTTTAACAATTTATATTCTTAAATATTAATAATTAATAATTAATATCTTATTATAATTATATTCTTAAATATTAATAAGTTATAAAGTTATAACTCATTAAGAAATTATAAAGTGTTACTTATAATGTTTGTTATTAAAGATGAGACAATCATATATACAAATCAATATTAATGTTTATATAATTTTTTATCCATTACACTTTATCTTAATATTATAAATGTTGTGTTTAGAAAAGTTGACTCAATGATCATGCCCATTTTAATATTTTTATTCTTTACACTTTTTCATGATATAAAAATTATTATGTTTAAAAGATTGTTGTGTTGAGAAAAGATGATTCAATGATCATTTTCCATTTTAATATTTTTATTCATTACACTTTTCATGATATTAAAAATTGTTGTATTATTAATGATATTAAAAATTGTTATATTATTAATGATATTAAAAATTGTTATATTTAAAAGAGTTTTGTTTAATGATAAAAATAATGATTTTTAATTTATGGAAAAATTATTTTGGATTTTAGTGGTATTTTTTAAACTACTTGGAAATAATGTTACAATATATAAAGTACATTAAAAAAATTATTAAGAAAATGTGATATTGCAAATATGTGAAATACATATGATGATAATATATATATATATATATATATATATATATATATATATATATATATATATATATATATATAAAAGAAAGACAAATCTTAATTTTATGTTTTTTTAAGTTTATTAAATTTTTTAATTAATAAAATTTAAATAGTTATAATCTTAAATTATTGTTAACTAATTTTATTGTAGAATTTTATAAAAGATATATTATACATCAAAATGTAACATATATTATTATATATTAAAATGTAATATATATTATTTTATTTTTTGTAAGTAAATAGTTGTATTATTTTTCAAGAATCAAAATTTACATATAAGGTTTGAGAGACTGTGTTGAGGCTGCTATGAAAGGAAACCATCTCCATCATCAGAGATAAAAGTTCTATAATATTATGTTAATTATGTTGTTTTCTAACAGTGTGGCATGATGCATATTTAAAATATCTAAGCTAAGCCTATTTATGAAACAAGAAAGATAGCTATGTGGCTTGATAGGCTAGATAGAGGCTATGAGAAACAAAAAATAACAGACCGTGAGAATTACTTGCTTGTGTAGCTATGTGGGAAAGCATGTTCTGACGCGTCCGACCATTTCGGCTTCATCGTCGCCTGAAGCAGCTCCTTTGTCATGCGACGTTGAGAAGGGTCTTGAGCTCCATAATCCAGAAGCCAGTCCAGACGCTTCTCTATCAGCTCCTGGAGGAAATTAATTTATGCATTATCCTTGCGTAGAGCCTAGATTGTTTCTCTCTGAACATCAGTGAAGTTAGGATGAGGTGGAGGAGTGGGGGAAGAATTGGAAGCAACATCTGGATTGGGAGGAAGCGAAGGAGTGGCAGAAGTCAAGGGTGGAGCATCGGGCGGTTTACGGTTTGTGTCTTCACCTGTGGAATGAGGGGGACGTTGGGCCATGTTATTATGGCAGGGACAGGTGCAACAAGGATGAGGAATGAAAGGAGGCCGACCACTATGTGAATATTGCGCGCTTGCTCTGATCGAGCACCATCATATTCTAGGCATGAAGAGAGCGTAGAGCGAGTCACACTGAGGAAGAGAGGGAGCACAAAAGGCTTGCGAGGTCGGAGTTCGATTCTTAGAGCAAAGGAGGAGAGCAGGCTTGGGAAGAAGAACATGCGCCAGGAGAAGAGATCACGATGCCGAGAAAAGTTCAAAATGAGCCATCTGTAGAGGATGCCTAACAAGTTTAACCTGCGAGGGAGGTTAAGCAGCCATCAATTCCACACGAATTTCATACAGGAGGGAGGACGACTTCAAGTGCATTAGCAGATGTGGTTGCAGGTTTAGTGAATGCTCGTCGTCGGGTCACCACCCTAAGAGAGAGGGGGTGGGTGACGTGCATGCTGTAAAGGTGGACGTGGCTTGTTGGATGACACCCCATCCGAGGTTGAGATGTCTTTAAGAGCCATTGTCAAGCAATCAACAAAAGGGGGGTGGTTCGAGGTGTGGGAAGGTGAACAAAGGAAATCACCATGAGTGAGTTCCACCCTTGCATTGGCAAGTTTATCGACAAATTGATTGGCTTCTCTGCAGACGTAAGAAGGGATGAGAGCAAAATTAGGGAGAATTAAAGAATAGAGGAGTTCCAAGTTAATAAAGAATAATATAATATATATTATTATATATTATGATAATGTGACTTAAGATTAAAAAATCTTTATAAATAAATAAATAAAATATTTATAATTATAAAAAGAATACTATAAATAATATATTTTCACATAAAAAGTTATAATATTGTTTTTCACATAAAATATTATAATATTAATAATATTTAACCATATTTAATAAAAAATATTAATTAATATAAATTTAATTTATTTCCAAATTTATTAAACCATTAAAAAAATAATTTTTTAAATACAAAATTCCCTTATTTAAGGGTTTTCAATTTTATTTCCATAATATTAATGTATTAACATGGAATCATTATGTATTACTTAACAATCTTATTTATTTAACTTATAGAGATATTAAACGCATTTCATTATACTATGTACTAACATTACACACATTATATTATATAATGTGAAGCTTCTATTTTATTTGACTTATAAAATATATTAAAAATATAATTTCATTTAATCATGCGATAATTCACAAAGTTTATATAAAACATATAATTATCTTATTACATACATTATATTATGTAACACTATTTTTTCTATTTGACTTATATAGATCTTTAACTATAGTGATCGTGGAACACTTATATCAATATTTTTTTGAATATAGGAATACAATTTTAAAGAAATCGAAGTAATCTTAATTATCATCATCATATAATATATTATTATTATTATTATTATTTTGTGAATAAAAATATATATTACCTTGCCATAGCAGAAAACTTACGTGTTCAAATACACATGATAGCAAGCCAATTGTTCTGCCACCGTGGTGGAAACCAGAACGCATGGATGTGACAATTGTTCACAGTTCCAAAGCTAAAAGAAAAACGACAATTGTCGACATACAAACAAGGGGACTTGCCACATGTTATGCCACTATTGTGAAGACCAAAACAGGTGGTGGACTAAGTTCCCCAACCACCTATCAGACCTGAGCCTATTGGACCTGAACCAGAGACTAGTGTAGGAAAAATTTGCAAAAAAATTAGCCATTAAACCAAAGAAAAAAACTTGTGAGAATGTTATGCATGTGGCGAGCCCGGGCATCCATCTTGACGGAGTCTGAAGGTGAAGGGATGACAACACGTTGGGCAACGACTCTTTTCAAGCTTGCTTGACAGGGAATCATACAGGGCGTCCAGACGTTTGATGAAGAAACTTTGGCGGTACTGTTGCTTGACCAGGTCCCTTCTCATCTCAAAGATTAAGACCAGGTGGTCTTCCGTGAGTCTGTAGGATTCTGGAGCTGGGTGACTATGGTCCTCTTGAACTTGGTTTTCTTCCAAAGTGGCAGCAACGGAGTCAAAGGCAGCAGGAGAGTCCTTGACGGGGTCTTATTACATGGAGGCAGCGAAGTTGTGCCCCGAGTGGTCCTCTAGAGGCAAGGCTTCTTCTTCCACTATGCATCCTGTTGCAACTGACTCATGAAATGGACTGGTGGTGCAGGTGGCGGGTGGGTTCTCCAAGGCGGTTGAAGGTAGGAAAGGCGAAAATTATTCTTCCACTAGGCATTCGCCTTGGAGACTCTCAGTGCTGGGAGGACATGGCTCCTGATTAGCCTGCGCGAACCAATTTTTCCTAGAGAAACCCGAATGGTCCTCTTTTGGAACTGGAACTCGAGAGGCAAGTTCCAGGCCATGGTGAGGACAAGGCTCTGAAGGAGCCTGGACAGACCAGTTTCGCCCTTAAGAGCCCAGATGGTCTCCGCTTGGCGTGAGAGCTCGAGAGGCAGGCCTTGGGTGGTTGTGCCGTCCAAACCTGGTATAGTAGGTCGACCCTTGTCGGGGCTTGCCTCGTTCTCGTGGCATGGTTGTGCAGGGCACCAGGTAAGCAGAAAAACTGGTTGAATCTCGGAGCAGAATTAACAAAATGATGCTGGGATTTGGGCCCAAGTGCCCCATATAAAACTTCCCGCACATTGAAAAGACCAGGAGGGCAGAGGCATTGATGGCTCGGGTATCCATTAGTGTAGGTGTAATGACAATCTCCACAATCGTACTGAAGCCGAGGAACCGAGCCTAGACTTCCATTAAGGCCGAATGCACTAAGGCTTGGCTCTTATGCATGAGAACCATCGCGACTGGACAAGAAGGGAGGGTAACGGTGAAGGACTTTAACTACCCTCGTAATCGGCCCGTCCATTAACATGTGTAACCCATGTGTTACCCCATCCGAAAATATTAAAATTATTTTAATTAATTATATATTATTAATTATTATAATTTGAATTATACACACTACAAAATCTAAGTCCAAATAACAATTATTTCATTATACACAATACGTTATACCATACAATACATCTTTTCTATTTAACTCACATATTATATTAAAAAAATTCATTTAATTATGTGTAATATTAATTATTTAAATTTTAATTTAAAATATGTAAAATACCACCAAGTCTATGTTCAAAGTATAATTATCTCATTATATTTAATGTTTTTTGATATGCAAGAATACTTCTATGTATTCATGTATACAATGTAGGTGTGATTTGGTTGACCTTATGGATATTTAACTTAAAAAACTTATAACTTAATGTTTTCCTTATGATTCTTGACCACACTATTACTATATTCAAACAAATAGGATTTGAGACATCATATACGGTGATTCAAATAATTATTATACTCATTGTAACAAAAAGGGCTTAAAGCAATCAGTTTCAGAATGCATGATTTAAATGTCAGTTGTATGGTGAAACTCAATGTCCCTTAAAAGGGAAATAACTAATGGTGAAACTCAATGTCGGTCTGTTGGATTTGAGTTGAGATGTTTCCATGAGTTTCGAATTAATGATTTTCACTTATAAAATGTTCACTTATAGAATGTTTGAACAACTCACTTCCTCACCAACTATACTTTAGATATTAGAAACTACAATTTCATTATATAATAATTATTATTAAATTAAAAAAAAAAAAAAATCTATATACATTATAAATATTTTAATTAATACAATTATTTTTATCAATTTTTCCATTTCAAATTATATCTTATACAAAATAGAAACATGTTATTATTGTTCTTTTTAAATGTGTTAGTAATAAATTTTTTTTTGAAATTATTCATCTATATTTGTTTTCCTTATAGTGACCTTTATTTGCTTATTTCTATGATGGAATCACGATCGTCAATGACATTAATAATCAAAACAAAACAAAAATACAAAGGTAGCATGCTAGTCACCAGCTTTTCCACGTGCTCACCACATAAGCATGTAACCTCTTGAGAATGTTTGGTTGATTTGAATAGAAATTTAAATAAATGTGTGGG
>ML807208.1:2771-18415 GCA_009831015.1 Picea engelmannii
TATAGATTTAAATATTGATATGGCTAGTATCTTAGCAAAGGTTAATGTACCCGTCCCTCTTAGTACTGATATTGTATTTTTTTTTTAAATACCTACAAGAAGGTCGCTATTGCGACATTTTGGAGTGTCGCTCCCATAGCAATGACGTCGGAGATGATACCTCTCAACGTCTCTCTTCCCACGTTCTAGACGAGAACTTGCCACCGTCAAGACGCCAGTCTTGCCACGTTCTATATGTCTCTATTGCCACGTTTCAGACGTCTGAAACGTCTCACTTGCCACGCTTGAAACGTCGGTCTTGCCACCTTTGAAGCGTCTCTCTTGCCACGTCTGAAACGTCTCACTTGCCACATTTGAAACGTCGGTCTTGCCACGTTTTCAACGTCTCTCTTGCCACATTTGAAACATCGGTCTTGCCACGTTTGCAACGTCTCTCTTGCCACGTTTGAAGCGTCGGTCTTGCCATGTTTGAAACGTCAGTCTTGCCACGTTTGCAACGTCTCTCTTGCCACGTTTGAAATGTCAGTCTTGCCACGTTTGAAACGTCAGTCTTGCCACGTTTGCAACGTCTCTCTTGCCACGTTTGAAACGTCGCAATACAGACGAAAACTAGGTCGTCGGAAAAACGACGTCATGTGAAACGACGTTTGAGGGGGTCCGAGGTTTGTCGATCTTCCGACAATAGAAAGTGGCAATTGCGTCGAACGCGCCATCAAAATTTGACCCAAATGCAGTAGTGTTATATCGTGCAACGACCTTAGGTGTTATTCTCCACCTTTTGGAGATGGATTCCTGTAGGTCGCATCGGTATCCTTAAAATATGGACCCGCTCATCCTTTTGTTCCTAGAATCTAGCCTGGCTCTAAGCAACAAATATCTCACTCCTTGATTTGGTTTGGGTTTGGTAGCAAAAACTACGTACCTTGGCTCTCGCCATCCCATGAAGGCTATTAATGTGATCAACCATGAGTAGTGAAACTCTGTACCTAGATCTTGCGCATCCTCGCAGTCATCCAGGAATAAGTTCAAGAGATACAGTGCCCAGCTCACTGTGGTGCCTTCTGCGCATTGAGTTGCAACTGCAACAACCCCAGCTGGGACTTCCTCCCTGTGACATTTTCTGAGCAGCTTGCAGGCTAATATTTTCATGCCCAATTGTGTTGCGTCATCGTTGATCCTTTTGATAATGATCCCTCTGGTCCCCCTGTTAATGCCATACTTTTTCCTCATCTCTTCTGCTAACACCTTTTCCCTGTCTTTTTCATCCAGAAACTGCGCGAGATCCATGCCCCAAGATGGCAATCCTGTTATGTTCACGATAATTTCTACGTCTATTGACACGATCTTTTCCAACCAGATGTCCCCACCATGTGTGATTGCTAGCACCTGCTTGACGCGCGTCGTTCCGTACTGACCTCTGCAAAAATGTGGTCGGTCTACCAGTCCTAAAATGCTTGTCTTCTCCAACCGAGTTGCCCATTGGAGTGGCTAATTAACCAGTTCCCCAAACGGATTCGTGCCCAACGTCTCCATGTATACTCTCTTTGCAAGTTCCAAAAACTTGTCTTCGTCTGCGACATCGTGGTCTGAGTATTTGAGCCTCCCTATATGACCTTGCAGGTTTGGTCCTACCTGTACCCCATTTGGTATCCGTGGTAGAACGATTTTTGTGGTTGGTTTCTTGCGAGGTGACCTGAGTATCTGTATCTTGTCTTTCTTCACCGGTGGTGGCTAGCTCGACATTCTAGTAGCTTCCATTTGTTCCTCAGTATACCATTCCGACCGTACTATGACATCTTCGACTGTTCCTTCTAGTGGGTGGTCTGATATGGTCATTTGAGACTCGTCTGGCTCGAATTCTGTGTCCATATTCGACTCTGTTCCATTGACTTTTGGAGCTTCTTCGGTGTTCTCTGGTTGCACCTCCTTCAGGGTTTTTGTGTCCTAGTTCGGTTGCTCCTGTACCTATGTCGGTATACCTATACTTATGCCCTCTGGTGTTGGTTACTGGATTTCTTCCACTATTGGTGTAGGGTTCACTGGTGTTTTGTCTAGAGATTGGATTTCATCGACATTGACGATCTCTGACAACTAATTTTCACCTTCTTTCACTTGTACTCGTGACCTGGTCTGAACTTTGGTTTTCCTGGCGGTCTGGCTTGCTTCTACTTGCTTGGGCGGTGCCATGGCGGTGAATGCCAAACTTTTGTTGAATTCTAATGGTCTCTGTGATCTCTGTGAACTCACTCTGTTCTTTTTATCCTTTATCGCTCTCAGTATGTTCTCTTTTCATGAATAGACTGTTCGCTCCCGCGTTCATGTGTTGTGTGGGTTTCCCATGAAGCTTGTCGAGGACGCTTCCTTAATTATGGGGTTAATGCACCTTAACTACGGGTTCAATGCACCTCTGACGGTTTTTTACTTGCCATTAATTTTCCTTTCCGTCTCCAGCTGGTGCGATTAATGTGGTGTCCCATCGATCATTGCCTTCCTTTAATTCTGCCTAATGCTGCCATGTCATTCTGCTTTTGCCGACTTTCCTTTTCCCGCTTGTTTCCCTTTGTATGTGATCGTTTTCCTTCTCCCCACTGGTTTTATGTTCCTAATTGTGCACGCTCTTTATTTTTCTCGGTGCACTGTGCCCCTTTTGGTTCTTTTTCTATATACTATTTTTTTTTTTTTTTTACTGCGCGATGGGTGGTCAATTGTCCTTGTACAACTTCAATCGACTCCCATTGATCATCCCTATGAGTTCTGCACTTGATAAGTATCTTAACTGTACAAATCCTCCATCTGTGACAGATTTTACCTCGTACGATCCTAGTCAATGCATTCTGAGATTTCCTGGGTGCTGAAACAATTTGCTCTCATACATCAGTTCAATATCTCCTTCCTTGAAAGTTTTCTTCTTTATGTGTCTATCTTGCCAGTCTTTGTCCCTTGATTTCTGAACTCATTGGTGGAATCCTACTAGGATTTGCTCTTCCTCCATGGTCATTAACTGATTCAGTCTCTCCTATACTGTGCCTTGTTCTGTCATTTTTTTAATTGCTTCTACGTGTAAGCTTGGTACTAAAAACTCTAATGGCACCATTGCTTCTTGGCCATAAATTAGTTTAAATGGCGTGTTCCCTGTCAATGTTTTGCATGTAGTCCTATAGGCCCATAATATTGGTGGTACTTTGAGGTCCCAGTCGTCCCTGTTGACGTTACATATCTTTTTCAGCGCGTTCTCTAGGATTGAGTGGGAGATAAGACTCAGGTGTTTACACCCTAGGATTGAGTGGGAGATAAGAGAGCTATAAATTGAACTATTTATTATAACTTGTAAACATAGTGCATTGTTATCGACGAGTAAGCAAGAACTATAATAACTAATTCATTCAACATAATAATAACTGCTTCAGACAATAAAGATATGCAATCATTCATCACATAACACAGATGTTACCATGGTTCACCCCCTTATGGGGCTACGTCCACAAATATTTGGCTCTCAACTCTTTTATTATATTATTTCTGTATCTACAACATTGCACACTTACAACTCTTCTCAGTCGGGTAAGATCTATATGAGGCGGACTAGATCGCACCAGGCTCCTCAGCCTGCGCTCTAACCCTCAAGATATACCTTCCCTCATCCTCTCTAGCTCAACAACTTATACAAAATTGGAACATACAACAAAATATCACATATCGCATCAACTTCATGCCTAACTACGACAATAACAATAATCTGAATCGACAACCCAACCCTTATGATCCCTAAGTATCTATATTTATACATTTCAGGCTCTTAAGTTGTTTACAATACCTTACCAAAACCTTAACCCTGTCGTCGTTAGGTCTTCCTCCCATGCGTATGTGTTTTTATTCCTTCTAGTTGTTGCTTTCCTTGTGCACGCTTTCTTGCATGCGCGTGTGTTGCATTTCCTTCCAGCTGTCGTTTTCTTTCCCAAACCTGCCTTGCTTTTCCACTTTGGCCTGCTTCCAATAGGCCCCAACACTGACATGTGGCTTGTCCTGAACCACCTAACCTTTGTGTGCGCCTCGATCTCCCTGGTGATTGCCTGGACCTTTTCCTTGAGCTATGATGCCTGTGTTTGTGCTTGTGCAGTCTTCTCCTTGAGTGTGTCACTTATCTGGACTGCAATTTCGTTGTTGATCAATTCCACACACTCTATTTGTGCCTTAGCTTCCTCTACTTGTGCCAGGACTTTTGCTAACTGCTCCTTCAACAGTTCCATTTGAGCCTGACGCTCATGTTTCTGTGTTTGCGTAGTAGTTAGCTCGGCCTGCAATCTCTTCATGTCCTGTGCCCCTTTGACGTGTTCTATGATTGGCATTGTCTTTTGTCTCTGCTTTAGATATTGGATCACTGTGTTGATCTTCTCTTCTTCCTTGTCCCACTTTTGTACCTGTTGATCCTCCTCTAACTTAGTCCACAGCTGCGTTTCTTTATCGAACAAGTCAGTTGTTGTGCTGACCTGTTTCTCTATCTCCTGCAGTTGGGTTGTTGCTTACTTCTTCCTTTGCTCCTTCATTGCTGGTGGAGTGGTTGGTATGAGATGTTCTCAGAGATTCCCGATCTCCTTCTAATATTGATTGATTATCTGTGTAATCCGATCAATCTTTTCTGTCGCTGTGATTTCATCTCTCTGCGTGGCCTGTGGAATCTTCTCGTAAGTTCCTGCCACCTTCTGCTCCAATCCTTTTATGCGCTCCTTTTCCTCCTGGGTCTTAGATTTATCCTGCTCATAGACTATTTCTAGCGCGTCCCACTTCTCTGTTGCTCGCTGCTATTCGACTAAGTCTTTGTGTGCGCGAGACTATACCTCATGGTTTATGCTAACCTGCAACTTGTGTAGTTCCCTGGTTGGTATCTGCGTCAACACCAGTTGGATTTGGCTTAAGTCCTTCAGGGGTGTCTGCCCCACAATCTCATCCATGTGAAACATACTAGGTGTAATGTGGAATGTTGCGTTCAGGTGCGGTAACCGATGGACTAGATCTCGTTCTTCTACTTCCACTCTTTCCTCCATATGCAATGTTGATGGTTATGTTCCCCTGCTGCTTGTTGTCTGTCCTTCCCCGATTTGCTTGAGGAGTTGTCGCATTTTTGCCAACTCCTCTTCAATCCTATCCCTGTGGTGCATAGCATGGTCAAAATCTTCGGATAGACAATCCTGGACCATTCGGGCTATCATTTCTCCATCGTCATTCGTGATCGTGTACTCTGACGGTGTTCTTTGTGCCTTCGTTTTCTTGTGCGTGCCTCCTGTCTGCGTAGCTGGCCTCTTTTTTACCCCTAGTTCCTGTGGGTTGGGACTTGCTGCGGTTTCTTGCGCGGGCTTGGCTTGTTGTTGTTGCTCCTTGGCCGACTACGTCTTATCCTTTTTCCCGTTCTGGGTCCCTGTCTTCATTGGCCCTTCATCTGTCTGTGTTGTTTTTCCCTAGCCCGTTCTTTGTCTCTTGGGCACTTGAATTTCCTTTGGCTAGGTCTCTCCTTGTCTTGCCTCTTCTTCCTCTATTCTTTCCGGCAATTCCTGGGTAAGGACTGGAATCCTCCATTCGTCGTCCCATTCATTGATGACGATGTCGATGTCTCCCTCTATGATACAATAGTGCATCTATAGCCACTATTTATCAGGATCCTTCCTTGCTTGTATCTACATTGCATGTCGTGTCGCCTGGAAGTTGGCGAAGTCTTTATACCACGCAACGACCTCAGGTGTTATTCTCCACCTTTTGGAGATGGTTTCCTGTAGCTCGCATAGGTATCCTTCAAAGATGGACCCGCTTGTCATTTTGTTCCTAGAATCTGGCATGGCTCTGAGTAACAAATATCTTTCTCCTTCATTTGGTTTGGGTCTGGTAGCAAAAAATAAGTACCTTGGTCTCACCATCCCATGAAGGCTATTAATGTGATCAACCATGAGTAGTGAAACTTTTTACCTAGATCCTGCACATCCTCGCAGTCATCCGGGAATAAGTTCAAGAGATACGGTGCCCAACTCACTGTGGTGCCTTCTGCGCATTGAGTTGCAACTGCAACAACCCTAGCTGGGACTTCCTCCTTGCGACATTTTCTGAGTAGCTTGCAGGCTAAGATTTTCACGCCCAATTGTGTTGCGACATAGTTGATCCTTTTGATAATGATCCCTCTGGTCCCCCTGTTAGTGCCATACTTTTTCTTCATCTCTTCTGCTAGCGCCTTCTCCCTAGCTTTGTCATCTAGAAACTGCGCGGGATCCATGCCCCGAGATGGCAATCTTGTTATGCTCTCGATAATTTCTACGTTTATTGACATGAGCTTGTCCAACCAGATGTCCCCACCATGTGTGACTGCTAGCAGCTGCTTAAGGCACGTGGTTCCGTACTGACCTCTACAAAAATGTGGTAGGTCTACTAGTCCTAAAATGCTTGTCTACTCCAACCTAGTTTCCCATTGGAGTGGCTAATTAATATGTTCCCCGAACGAATTCATGCCCACCGTCTCCATGTATACTCTCTTTGCAAGTTCCAGAAACTTTTCTTCATCTGCGACATCGTGGTCTGAGTATTTGAGCCTCCCTATATGACCTTGTAGGTGTGGTCCTACCTGTACCCCATCTGGTATCCGTGGTAGAACGATTTCTGCGGTCGGTTTCTTACGAGATGACCTGGGTATCTGTATCTTGTCTTTCTTTGCCGGTGGTGGCTAGCTCGATGTTCTAGTGGCTTCCATTTGTTCCTCAATATACCATTCCGATCGTACCGTGACATCTTCGACCATTCCTTCTGGCGGGTGGTCTGATATGGTCATTTGAGACTCGTATGGCTCGATTTCTGCATCCATATTCAGCTCTGTTCCATTGAATTTTGGAGCTTCTTCGGTGTTCTCTGGTTGCACCTCCTTCAGGGTTTTTGTGTCCTGGTTCGGCTGCTTCTGTACCTATGTCGGTATACCTATACTCATGCCCTCTGGTGTTGGTTGTTGGATTTCTTCCACTATCGGTGTAGGGTTCACCGGTGTTTTTTCTGGAGATGGGATTTCATCAAAATTGACAACTTTCGACAGCTGATTTTCACCTTCTTCCGCCTGTACTTGTGACATGGTCTGAACTCTGGTTTTCCTGGCAGTCTGGCTTTCTTATACTTGCATGGGTGGTGCCATGGCAGTGAATGTCAAACTTTTTTTGATTTCTAATGGTCTCTATGATCTCTATGAATTCACTATGTTCTTTTTAGCCTTTATCGCTCTTAGTCTGTTCTCTTTTCGCAAATAGACTATTCGCTTCCGCGTCCGTGTGTTGTGTGGGTTTCCCATGAAGCTTGTCGAGGACGCTTCTTTAATTATGGGGTTAATGCACCTTAACTACGGGTTCAATGCACCTTCAACAGTTTTGTACTTGCCATTACTTTGCCTTGTCGTCTCCAGCCGGCGCGATTAATGTGGTGTCCCATCGGTCATTGCATTCCTTTAATTCCAACTAGTGCTTTCATGTCGTTATTCTTTTGCCGACTTTCCTTTTCCCTCTTATTTCCCTTTGTATGTGACCATTGTCCTTCTCCTCACCGGTTTTATGTCCCTAATTGTGCATGCTATTTCTTTTTCCAGTGCACTGTGCCCCTTTTGGTTCTTTTTCAATATACTATTTTTGTTTTTTTTACTCCACGGTTGGTGGTCGGCTATCCTTGTATAGCTTCAGTCGGATCCCATTGATAATCCCTCTAATTCCTGTGCTTGATAAGTATCTTAACTGTACAACTCCTCCATCTGTGACAGATTTTACCTCGTACGGTCCTAGTCAATGCATTCTGAGATTTCCTGGGTGTTGAAATAATTTTCTCTCATACATCAGTATGAGATCTCCTTCCTTGAAAGTTTTCTTCTTTATGTGTCTATCATGCTAGGCTTTGTCCCTTGCGTTCTGAACTTGTTGGTGGAATCCTTCTAGGATCCTCTCTTCTTCCATGGTCATTAACTGATTCAGTCTCTCCTGTACTGTGCCTCATTCTATCATTTGTGTACTTGCTGCTACGCGTAAGCTTGGTACTAAAAACTCTAATGGCACCACTGCTTCTTGGCCATAAACTAGTTTAAATGGCGTGTTCCTTGTCAACCTTTTGCATGTAGTCATGTAGGCCCATAATATTGCTGGTACTTTGAGGTCCCAGCCATCCCTATTGACGTTACAGATCATTGTCAGCTCGTTCTCTAGGATTTTGTTAAATGCTTCTACTATGACATTTGCTTGTGGGTGATATGGTGTGCTCTTCTGATGATGGACTTCAAAGTCTTTAGTCATAGCGCTGATGGTGTTGTTTATGAAGTGTGTGCCTTGGTCGCTCATCAAAACCCTTAGGCACCCAAATCTAGTGATCAGTTGCTCAAATAAGAAGTGCGCTGATGTTTCTACGCTGCAATCCTTCACTGGTGTGGTTTTTGCCCATCTTTTTAGGTATTTCGTCACAGTGATAATGTACCTTGCTCCAGTTCTTTTTGCTGGTGGGTTGATTAGTCCCACAAAGTCTATTTCCCACTTATTGAATGCATGGAGTGTTACCTATGGTCGTAATGGCATCTTGTCCCTTTTTTTGGGTTTGCCTACCCTTTGACAGACATAGCATCTTTGACAGTACTCCTTCGAGTCATTGTGAATCGTTGGCCACCATAGTCCTGTGCGCAATACCTTCTGCACGGTATCTTTAACTGCATAATTTCTTCCTACTATTCCTTCAAGAGCTTCTGCTAGGAATCTTGGCCTTTCATGATGTAACATGTACCTGCACAAGATGTTATATGCACCCATTTTGTATAGGTGTCCTGCAATCAGTTGATAGTCGGTAGCTCAGACTACCAGGTTTTTCTTCTACGCAGTGTTATACTCTTGAGGCACAATACATGTGCTCAAGTACTGAATGATATCTACGAAGTATTCATCAACGATCTTGACTGAGAATAGATGTGCATCTCGAAAGTTGTCATCTAAATTCATGGGTTCTTCTCCATTTGTGACCCTTGATAGGTGGTCAGGTCCTGCATTCAATTTTCCTGGTTTCACGATTACTTCAAAGTAAAATTCTTGAAACAATAGTAACCACCGACAGATTGTCCCCCCCAACGTGGCTTGTTGACTAGATATTTCAGGGCCGAGTGATCTGAGAACATCTTAAAGTGTTTCCCCAATAAGTAATGTTTGAACTTTTGCAGTGCATAGACCATAGCTAAGCCTTCTCATTTCATCGTGTTATAGTTATGTTCTGAGTCTGATAGCTTCCTGCTCGCAAATGCTATCGGGTGATCCAAGTCCCCCGCTCCTAGCTACACCAAGATAGCTCCAAGTGCTATGGTTAATGCGTGTACATGGACGTGGAATGACTTCTCCCAATATGGAAAGACTAATATTGGTGCGGTGACGATATTTTCCTTTAGGGTATCCAAACCATGTTGACACTCATCATTCCACTAAAACTTTGTGTCCTTTCTTAGAAGCTTTTCCATTGGTGCAGTAATCTGTGCATACCCCTTGATAAACTCCCTGTAATATCTTGTGTGTCCCAACTTCTCTCTAAGTTGAAAGACTGTTTTTGGTGTTGGTAAGTTAACAATTACTGCAATATTTGCAGGATCTACGAGTAAACCTTTTTTGCATACTATATGGCCCAATAGTATCCCAAACGGTGTTCCAAATATGCATTTCTTTATGTTAAGTGATATATGAAACTATTTGCATATTTATAACATTAGTCATAAGACTTCTACATGGTCTTTCAACAAGGTGTAGACTATCCAATCATCTAGGTATACTTCGAGAAACTGGTGGATGAATTCCTTAAACGCAGCAATGACTACTCTGGAAAATATTGTTGGTGCATTCTTCATTACAAACGACATGAATGTGTACTGATACGATCCCCATACTATCGCGAACGTAGTCTTGTATCTGTCTTATTTTGTTATCTTGATCTAATGGTAGCCTGAGAATCCATCAGTGAATGTGTAGGTTTCGTGTTCGCCTACGTTTTCTAACACTTCATCCATGAAAGGTGTAAGGAATGGGTTGTGTAGGCATGCATCATTCAAATTCCTCAAGTTGACACATATTCTTATCCCTCGTTGTTTCTTGTCTTGTAATACCATCGGGCTTATCCATTTTGATTCTTCGACCGGTTCTATGATGCTGGCTTCGAGCATCCTGTCGATATCAGCTTTGACTTTCTGCTTATATATTGGTTTCAGTCTATATGGTTGTTGTCTGATCGATCTTGCTTCAGGTCTGAGTGGTATCTTCATTTATCCTAATTCTTCAACTATACCCTTCATCTCTGTAAATGTATTGGGAAACATGCCACTGTACTCACGCAACAACTCAATTATTCTTTCTACTATTTGTTCATCCTAGTAGTCTCCAATGCTGGCCATTTTGGGATGCTCGACTATCTCAATGTTGGATTTCTTTACTTTGATCGGCGTGGAAATGACTTCTGATTCTATGGGTGGACCTTCCACATCTCTTTCTCCTTTTGTTTCCTCAATTTGAATATCTCGCAGATCGTCTTCATCCGGTGCTTCCTCTTATACATGGTAACATGAAAATAGTTCCTTGACTGTCTGTTTGTTCCATTGTTGGTTTTTTGTGATAAGTTCTATTTCCGATGCTTGGATGAATATCACTTCTCTTATCTTTTTAAGAGTGACATCTATGTTGGGGTTCTCATACTCAAATGAGAAAGTGACTGTAAAATTATGTTGCAATGTCATCCAGGTCATAGGTCCTTTGCATAGTTCCTGGTTCGGATACCAGTTTGTTGGTATGTCCTCTAGAGTGTGTATAAAATGATGAGGCCATTCCTCTGGGGGTGTCATTTTCCACAACGTTCTACACTTCTCCAAGTGTTCCACTGGTGCCCTTTATCCATCATACTTTTGCTGCTTGCTTTTTTTTTGTTCTGCATCGAACCTTATGTGCAGTAATCACTTACATTGAAACCAATCTATGATTGTCTCTTTGTGTGCGCCCCACCATCTTGCAGGTGTGGCCTTAAGTTCTATATCAAGTGCTAACAATCTCTGGTTCTCTAAGAATTTGTCTTCATACTATGCTAAGAATGTTTCCAAATTGTTTATTCTGTGAAAACTGGGTGATTCTCTGATTTCTATGCCTACCCATCTTACTGCGTGGTCTATTCTTGCACATATTCTCATGAATACTTCGTGTAGCCTTTGTTTCAAGTTCTCTAAACCGGCATCTGAGTCTATTTCACATGAGGTAATTCTCTACCAACGGAGTATCCCATCTGCAGTTGGGTTTACGTAATCCTCATCGCGCGTAGTTGTTCTGTACAACTGGTCGATTTCCTCCAAATCTAGGCAAGTAGGTTCTACAAACCTCTCCCCCTCTGACGGATCTAAGGGCGTGATGACCCTGTATTCTCCTGACTCAAATGTCATATTCCTGGTCTTCAATTTGATTATGGCCTAGTTGTCAAATGCCCAATCCAGATCTAGCAACGTTGGATAAGGTGTTGTGTCGTCCACTATTTCAATGACTTCAAAATCTGCTTTAGTGCTTACTCCATCTAGGTCTACTGTCACTCCTTTCAGTCTACCTATTGGTAGGACTCTGTGTTGGTTTTCCAGTTTCAATTGAACAAGAGAATAGCCTAATGTGGGCTCCCCCATGCACTGCCATGTCTTCTTTGGTAGTACATTAACTTCTGATCCTATATCCAGTATGATGTCTCCCATATTGAAATCTCCAATATTGGCATTCGGTCTAAATTCCCTACTTGTTCTTCTTCTTGTGTGTAGGTGATTGACTATTTTTTGTTCTAGTTTTCCTTCCATCTCGATGCCACATTTTTCTAGTATGTTTTGCAATATTTTCACAGATGATGGATCACTTAATACCTTTACACATGATTGAAAAAATCCTTTGATTGTACTTACTTGTCCCATGGAATGTATTTCGCTGGTATGATCCAATAACAAAGGCATTTCGTATTCTGGTCCTTCCTTACTTTGTTGCACAGTTGAATTCGTCACAATATCTTCCTTCTGGAATTCTTGTCGGTCTTGCTTAAATATCTCCTTTTCCTTCTGTGCATCGAACTGCTTCCTTGGTTCAGTGTTCTTTTTCACCCATTGATTTTGTGTTGGCTCATATCGAACGGTATCGTCCCCTATTTTAGCTCCTCCGCAAGTAACTATATTAATGTTTCATCCTTCATCCCTTGCTTCGGCGGAAATCCACTGAACATTTTGGTTGTTCTGGTTCCTCTTTTTCTGGATCTTTACTAGGAATGTCAAACATTCTTCTGTATCGTGTTCTGATGCGTGACAATACATACAAGTTGTTGGTGGAAGTGGACATTCTCTTGCATAATGTCCCAGTTGTTGACAATTGTGACACATTATTGGTCCTCTACCTCCTCTTGCTCAACCTCCACCTCTGTAGCCTGCTCTATCTCCTCTCGGTGCATTGTATTGAGGCACCTAATTATACGACGCAGTATTGTAATGAGGTTGTGCTACGTTGTACGATGGTTGCACGTTATTGTATGGTTGCGACGCACTATTATACTGTTGTTGTGCAGTGTTGTGTGGAGTTGGAACTGGGTTAAACTGTGGCGCGACTGGCCCCATCATCATTTCTACCTGCACTCTATATGCGTATGATGTCCTTTCTCACATCAACTCCATAGTTATGCAGTCTTTGTCATCATGGCCCACTGACTTGCAAAAGGTGCAGTATGAATTCTTTGGGACTGTCTGGTATTTCTGCATCATCGGGCAGTGATAGGGGTCGTGACCCAGTTTCTTATAGACTTCACACCATGGTCCTCCTTTGGATAAAAGGTTTATCATTCCTGTTACCATATACTGCGCGAATGTTGGACATTCCTTTTTGTGGTGTCCTTCCGTCCTGCATGTGGTACACCAAACAACTTCTCGTTTGTCTTTGCTCTTATTCTAGTTCAGTTGAAACGTTAAATTATTCAAGTCCTCCTTCAGCTCTTCAATAGATGGGTCCATTTGTTGGTATTGGTTTTCTTCCAGTTGTAAGGCTGCCTACAGAGCCTCTACCTGCGTCTGGAACTTTTGTTGTCGCAATGGATATTTTAAGTGTGGGAGCAATGAATTGACAAACAAGTGTTGATGCTGGATATCAGTCATGAGATATTTTAACTTTCCCTTTAGTTGTTTGAATATTTGGTCAATCTCCCATACATACTCTCCTAGTTTCTGTCGGATTTATATCATCTCATTCATGTATTGATCCTCTAAGCTCGGCTTCTGGAACTCATTTATTAGTAACTTCTTAATGTTTGTTAGTGTCCTTGTCGTTCCAGGTGCACTGTTTGTGTCTAAAATCATGTACCAGTCTAGTGCGCGGTTTCTTAGCGTAATCGCTAGATACGCAATTTTGGTATCTTCATTAGTGATTTGTTTTTCTTCCCAAATCTTCGCAAAAATGAACAAGTGTTTCTCAGGCTCTTCTGTTGCTTCTCCTCGAAATTTTGGTAACCTGATGGTGGGATCGTGTCCTTCCATTCTAAATGTACTTCCTACTGTCTGACTGCTTCTGAACTTCGGTTGTCTAAACGGTGGTGTTCTCTTCGGTGTATTAGTCACACATGGGTTTATGGGTTCCACACTGACATTGATATGGATATGATTGATGTCTTCTCTTCCCATTATTGGACCTCTCGTCTTCATCTCATATGTTGCATGCATGATTTCCTCAATCTGCTCCACAACCCAGAGATCCTCTACCTCTTCCTCATCACTCACCAAGCCTTCCCTCACGGCTACGTCTCTCTTCTTGGTATTCACCTTGTATTGGTAGGGTACTCCGCTACGCATCTTTCCATTTGTCACCATGATCTGCTTGATCTTGTCGATGTCCATCATGATTGGGTCCAAGGGTTCCTCCTTCTTTCCCTTATCCTTTCCTCCTTTTTATGTCAGTGCTTCCCTCCCTCCCCCATGTACACAGGGAAGTTTAGCTGTCTGAATCAATTGTCATTACACCTTTGTTACACAGAAGTATCTTAATAGAAGTATACAACGATTGAATGTACCTTCCTCGATGTCCATGTAGAAACTCTTGCTCCGTTGCATTGTACGACTTCACTGTGTCGACTACAAACGTTGTTATAAAACCTGCCACATAACTGTCAAGCCAAAAATCTACTGCACAGGTGAACTTGTTGTTCACCTGTTGTAACTATTCAATCTGTACCGGGGTCCACTCTATCTGTCGAATCCAGTTCGTTGTGTGGTTATCCTTCAACCTTAGTATCCACTCTTGCAATAGATGTGGAAAATCACAGAAAAAGACTTCGTGTAAATCAATAAACACGTATTTCTCAAGATATTTGCAAGGTGTTAGTCTAGGGTTTCTATTTTCTTTCTGTGAAAACTATAGCTCCTTAGTTCTTAACAAAGTTTCAATATCTTCTTTTGTGGGATTCCAAGGTCTCAACAATCCCTTCTAATGGCTCATTGCTTTCTTCCCTAACCTTTTCTTGATTCGCCTCCAACAGATCTTCGACCTATCTCCTCTACTCAACCCTCTCTTGTTCCTACCAACAACAATAGAACCATTAATTGGTCACTATTCCTCTATTATGTCTGATTTTATTGACCCACGGTTCATGTTTGTTCGAATTTCCAACAAAGCCTCTAAAACTATCGGCCCTCCTGGTAAACCAAAAGGCAACACAAAACACAGAATGCGCTATGAAGTCTCATCCGAGATAGCTTTAATGGGTGGTTGTAAGACTCATGTGTTTACAGACTAGGATTGAGTGGGAGATAACTGATCTATATATTGAACTATTTATTATAACTTGTAAACACAGTGCATTGTTATCGACGAGTAAGCAGGAAATATAATAACTCATTCATTCAACATAATAATAATTGCTTCAGACAATAAAGATATGCAAGCATTCATCACATAACACGGATTTTATCGTGGTTCACCCCCTCCTGGGGCTACGTCGACAAAGATTTGGCTCTCATCTCTTTTATTATATTATTTCTGCATCTACAACGTTGCACACTTACAAATCTTCTCAGTAGGGTAAGATCTATATGAGGCGGACTAGATCGCACCAGGCTCCCCAACTTGTGATCTAACCCTCAAGATCTACCTTCCCTCATCCTCTCTAGCTCAAAAACTTATACAAAAATGAAACATACAACAAAATATCATGTATTGCATCAACTTCATGCCTAACTACAACAACAACAATAATCCAAACCGACAACCCACCCTTTATGATCCCTAAGTATCTATATTTATACATTTCGAGCTCTTCAGTCGTTTACAATACCTTACCAAAACCCTAACCCTACCGTCGTTCGGTCTTCCTCCCATGCGTACATGTTGTTCTTCCTTCCAGTTGTTTCTTTCCTCGTGTACACTTTCTTGCATGCACACATGCTGTGTTTCCTTCCAACTATTGCTTTCTTTCCCAAAATCGCCTTGCTTTTTAGCTTTGGCCTGCCTCCAAAAGGGGGGGAGATTGAGTGAGTGAGTAAGAGAGAGAGAGAGAGAGTTTGGGAGGGAGTGAGAAATGAGGAGAGATGAAGAGAGAGGGAGGGGGATAGAGGGGTAGATGAGAGAGAGAGAGAGAGAGAGAGAGAG
>ML807208.1:19500-41791 GCA_009831015.1 Picea engelmannii
AAAAATAAGATACCATTGTTAGAAAAAATCAAATTTGACATAGTTATTCACAATTTATATGAATAAAAGTTGTATATTCAAAAATCTAATTCAATTTCCTATGTTTCATCTTCTTACACGATATTCAAATTCATTGTAAAAGTGCCTTGAATAATCCCTACAAGTTAACATATTGTTGTTTTTCAAGGTTTGCATTGCCACCAACGCATCATGAGAGACCATCATTAGCCTTCACTCACCCAAAGATTTTTTTGTGGGATTATTTCATTGGATTAAGAGAATTTTGGCCTTCACTACCTTGTTTTTAGCATTTGAAAGGTCCTTGCATGTTGGTAGTAAGAAAGTTTGATTTATTACTACCATTTGTAGTTATATAGAATGGACTTGGCCTTGCATTTCTTCTAGTATAAATTTAAAACTTCTTTAAGATATATTGTTAAGAGGTGGGAATCAGAATTTGCCCTGCTAACTAACTAGGTTGATGTTTCCTTCCGTGAACAACTTATCAGAGGGGCTATGACATTTAGGCCATAGAAGTTTGAGGCAATAACAGGTCTATGATGCCCTTAGGATGCATACTTGTTCTTAGTTGGCGGAACAATTTGTCTATTTAATTTAGAAAATTTTGATTATAAAAAATATTTTTCAAAATATCAAGAATGAGGGATTATATCTTAAAATTATGAAAATTACATAGTTTTGTGATTTTCAAGCTACAACATATAATACATAAAATTTCCATTCAAATTGAGTTGTGGATAAAAGAAAATAATGAATTGCAATCATAAATAAAGTTTGTTTAATACATACTTAGAAAAAATAATACCATAATAGATATTACATCACAAATACCCAATCGTACCATATTAGATTTGTTTTCTTGCTTAAAGAGAAATAGAACATCTGCTTAGTTAATAACTAATTTCGTCACCATTCATGACAAGCATTAATCTAGCAACTAATTTTTGTAACCACACATGATACACATTGATTTAGTTAATTACTCTCGGTAGGATCAGCATACACCTATTGAAATTTTTTAGATTAATCAGTGTTTTAATTAGAAATACGTAATGTGTGGGTGGGATTTAATGAGAAGGAAATATTCTTCTTCGTGTCCCCTAAATTAAAGGCCAAGATTTAATTTTATAATCCTCATGCATTCTAATTAACATTAATTGGTATCTATACCTTGATTAATCATTAACCACTGCTTGCCAGGTATAAGCCACAATGGAGTAGGGTTGGCTAGATTCATCTAAAGAATTGACAACTTTCCATGTAGTTGTGAAATTGTAACGCCATTGGGCTTAAATGTTTAATGCAGATTTTTATCTAATTTTAATGTGGTCATGCCATCACCAAGTTAGTGTTATTTTTTGTACTTCTCCAAACCCTAAGAGTATTGGCCAAGTTAGCATTTTCTTTTTTTAACTTCTCCAAACCTTAAGAGAATTAAGTTGGTATTCAGTTGCACAAGTATGGGATGAAGGGATAAATTCTTCATAGGTGATCTAGCTTAAATGTTGGATAACTCTAAGCTTTTGTTTTGAACTATTTTCAACATACCCATTCCATTTCCATTCCAGCGAAATCTTGACACATCTCAACTTACTAACAGAGCGATATAATGTAATTTCAACCGAGCCTTTTGGCTTTATTTTATTTATGTTGTTTCTAGCATATGTAAACTTCTTTTCAAGCCTGCATCTAAGGTTGTCAACAAAAATATAAACTTCCTTTCAAGCCTGCACCTAAGGTTGTCAACGATTTTTTTTTTTCAACTGATAAAAAAAAAAAAAAAACCTTTTATCTTGCTATTCCATTAAAATCAAAGATAAAAATTGCATATCCACATATTGCCTCCGGCTATGCTAACTTCAAAAATTATATTCCAAAAACTACACCTTGACCTATCCTCCTTCATAAGATACCTTGATTTCTATTCTATCAAAATAAATACAAAACTTCCTAGACAAATACCGACTATACCATGATTACATAAATAAGATATTTCATCTAAAAATTTTATTGTAGAAATCTACAAAAAAAGTTCAAAGTGGCCGTTAGAGACCACCTCTCCCTTTCCAACTTCTTCATAACAACAATAGTTAGTGTTTCCTGTGAGATCCTTCTTAGAAATCTGATAATCTTCCACATTTAATTCTCTAAATATGTGTTGAAACTCAATAGAATCAAATTCTGCAATATAATCTCGGATTCTTTGCCCCCACTGTTGATGATCGATGTTCCTTAAATTCACCTTACCTACAACCTTGTTTATGATGAGTTGTGAATATCCAAAGACCTGTAAACTATCCAAATCCAGCATTGATGCCATAGACAATAAAATCCATAGACCCATCAACTCTGCTTTAGTATTTGTACCATATTCTCCCCCCATCCAACCCCTATAAAATCTTGAATAATTAAGATTTATAACAAAACCTACACCACATATTCCCCCTTGTGCAGCGCCATCAAAATATCATTTAACAAGGATTTCTATCACTAGCAAATGATTAAGGATCCTGGCCACTTTCACACACGACTTTTTGTGGTATTCTTTGAAGTTGTTGACGGTGTTATTAACACATAAATCCCATAGAAGAACCTTATTGTTGAACAATAAGTTGTTTCTAAATGTCCATACACCCCAACATACAAACCCTGAGAGAGCCTTTAGGGAGTTATTATGGCTTATCCAGTGTTGCAATTTGTCCTCCAATGACCACAAACCCCAACCAATTGTAAAATTCAAGAGACATTTCAAACTGTGCCAAATGTTCCTTATGAAAACACACTCTACAAAGAGACGTTCTATAGATTCTTCAACAAAATGACACAAATAACAATAACTAGGGCCCTGCCACCCTCTTTTAGTCAATGTATCCCATCTCATAATTTTCCTATTTAGACATAACCACAGAAAGCATTTGATCTTTGCAGGAATATTCCCCTTCCACAATTTCCCCATCCACCATTTCACCGGAGCATCAAAAAGAGAATTGTAGATCACATAGTATAAATATTTTGCAGTAACATTATGTGTAGGGTGACCTAACCAAACCAGCTAATCCTCTTCAGAATTTAATCTAATACCAGTCTTGCAAAGACCCTTAATAAAAGAATTCCAATATGTAATCCAAGATCCTTTCAACCCCAAGGTCTGAGCTGAGATCCAATCCGAAGACCTACTAGAAAAAATAGGAAGACATATGAAATATCCAGAGTGGATAGGCCCGAGTACTTTGTTTATAATGCCATTGATATGGGAAAATTGTAATGTTCCTCCCCTCCAATGAAAGGATCAACTCCAACACAGATCGAACACTCATTGCCCACTTTCCATGAAAGCAAATTTTCGATCCAATGAAAATGTTTAAGGAACCCTCTCCATATGATGGATCCCGTTGCCTTTCTCTGACTTGTATTTCTGATCCAATCCACCAGTGATCTTCTGTTCAAGTACTTTGTCTTGAGGATGTCTCCCTAGAGGCCACATCCACTTAAACCTTTCCAAATTGTCTTAAGGATGAGTGCAATATTAAAACAACTAAGGTGCTTAATACCCCAACCTCCCAAAGCCTTAGGTTTGGATATTGACTCCCATGAAGTGAGATGTATCTTGTTCCTATAATTTACAGTACCCGACCATAAGAAATTAAATATTTTTCCTTGAATAAACTTAAGAGTAGAAGTCGATACCACTACAAGTGAGAACCAGTACACATGGATACTATTTACAATAGAATTTATAAGAGTAAGTCTACCGCCAAGAGATAGCCACCTGTAGCACCACACAATAATTCTAAAATCAACCTTTTTAATGAGCTAAGTCCAGTCCATGGAAGTATAATTGTTTGTCTTTAACCTGTATCCCAAATATTTTAAACCAATCTCCACATCAACAACAACAAAGGGAAAAATGTTATGAATCTGATCTACCACCTCTCCACAGATACCATGGCACAAGAAAGAAGATTTGTATGTACTAATCTCCATTCCAGAAGAATCACAAAATGATTTGATTATTTAAGAGAGTTATAGCCATTCATGAATGCTTCCCTTCCCAAATATCAACACATCATCTACAAAAAGCATATGTGTAAGAAAATATATAGAACAAATCTCAATACCATCCAACTTCCCATCTCTTTTTTCTCTATTAATTATAAGACTCAATCCTTCAATCACCAAGAGAAAAAGGAGTGGGGATAGGGGAAAACCATATCGAATACCTCTACCACCCTTAAAGAAACTAGTGTATTTTCCATTGACTAGAAAAAAGTAACAAGCAATAGATACACAACCCATAATCCAGTTAGTTACCTCCAGAGGAAGTCTAATTTGTAACATAATTAATCTCAGAAAATTCCAGTTGACCTTGTCATATGATTTCACACGGTCCATTTTAAGAATTAGGGCCTTCAAGTTTTTTGTTTTGATAGAGTGAATCCCCTCCTGTGCCAGGCCAATAGCTTCTATGATTTGATGATCCTTAAGAAACCCAAATTGTTCCTTACTTATATATCTAGCCAAGAAATGCTTGATTCTATTGGCAAGAATCTTTGTAATGATCTTATAAATAAGATTACAAAGGGAAATGGGTCTAGAATCCTTAAAGGACAAAGCATTACCTATCTTCCATATGAGAGCAATAAAAGTAGAATTTATAGAACCTGAAACTTTCCTAAGTCTTCTAGTCTCCTCCACCATCTCAACTAAGTCATTTCCAAGAATATCAAAAAAACCCAAAAAGAATTGCACCGACCATCCATCTGGACCAGGACTCTTAGATTTAGCAAAAATTTTAAGAACATATTCAACTTCTTCTAAAGTGATATCCATACCAATACTCCTACCATATTCTTCTAAGAAAAAACTCAGAAACAATTGAACCACTTGAAGATGAGAGCATATGTTATCATTCCTAGGATTACTGAAGTGTCCCTAAAAATATTTATTTTCCTCTGTCTGCAAGTCCTGTGTAGAACTTACCCAACAACCATTTTCTATAAGGACATCCCAAATAACATTTTGATTTCTCCTATAGTTTTCATAGCAATGAAAAAATTTGGTATTGTTGTCACCCTTTTGAATCCATAATGTATGACTCTTTAAACACCTAGTAGCCTCTTCAATTTTCAAAATATCATTTTTTCAATCTTTCATAAAAAAAAGTCTATTTGACTCAAAGGAAGAGAACACACCATCAAGATTAACAACATAGATATAATCAATTTCCTCTTCAATCTCATCCAATTCCAAGTGTAGAAGATTTTTTTTATTCCTCTCCCATTGAATAACCTTTGTCTTTAAGGAAGACAACTTTTTGACTAATCTAAAAATAACAGACTCCTCAAAATTAAAGGCCTCCTCATTCCAATGTAATCTAACCAAATCCTTAAAATCGTGATCAGTTAGCCATACCTCATTAAATTTAAAGGGACATCTCAGGAAAGTATAATCCACCTCAAACTGAAAGCACACCAGAAAATGATCTGAAATTTCTGATGAAACCACCCATGATCGATATTTGGACATCTTTCCTTCTAGATATTCTGCTACTAAAAACATGTCCAGTATCTTGCCAATACCATCAAATTCACTTCTTCCAATCCTCCAAGTAGGAGATAACTTCCCTCTAATAATGTCTATCATATTATAATCCTTTATCAATTGACATAAATAGTCCACCATGTCATCAAGTCTAGCTCGTCTCCCCCAAATCTCATTAGAGTTCACAGTGAAATTTAAGTCCCCACAAAAAATTTAACCTGGATCAGAGAGGTGTCCATTTGATTGAACTTGATCCTAGAAACCCAGACTCTCAAAGAACAGAGAATAACAATTGAGAATACAAATACTCTCCTTGAGACCCCTGAATCTCCCTTCCAACATCAAGCCTGCACAATATAAATAGGCTTTCAAATCAACAATTAACGGGTTCCAGACAACACATAAACCACTAGATAGACCCTGAGCACCAATGGCACAAACTTCCCACCCAGAAAAATATTTAAGAAGACTCACAAGATTTTACATCATCACACATGGTTTCCTAGATAACAACTACATCCATTCATAGCTTCATAAACAATCTCTTGAGGGCTAGCATCTTGGGAGCACCCCCCACTCCCCTAATATTGTAACAAAAACATATCATGAGCGCACTCCCAAATGGGGCTTACATGCTCTAAGAGCCCCGAGATCAGAATTCGAAGGAAGAGGAGTGGGAGAAAGATTCCTCAATCTATCATATCATTGTATGTAAACAAAATCCCGAGTAACCCTCTCAAAATCCAAAGTACTCGCCTTAACCTCAACAACCCCCTTTTTCTTTTTTCACACACTCACGTTTTGACATCGAATAGAGTGAATGAGCTCTATCCCTTCTTTCATCGACTGCTTATCAGAGAAGATGGTGAGAGGCATAAGATCACATACAATGGCAGAAGAGGTCGAATAAGTAGGATCATGGTTACAAAACTTTTCAACATCTACACAGGGTTTTGGACAATTCGATCCCAGAATCCCATCCAGGCCCAGATCGATAGGAATTACCATACCAACAGAGAGAGTATCCCCACCCTAACCACCAACCCGAGAAGAAGAGATAGGAGAAGGATATGCCACAGGATCCACATCCCTAATTCCATCACACACATGTTCCTTTTCAAATAAATGAATCAATTCCAAATCCTATTGAGACACCTGACTAGACAAAGGAGAGGAATGAGAAAACGTCTTACCCGAGGAAAAGTCTTGTGTAGAGGAAAACATTCCATCCTCCGAAAGGTCAAAACCTTGGACCACAAATTTCTACAAAACTTCCTTACCCAAAAAATCTGAGGCTGAGGAAGGACCATTTATCAGAAATGTGTGGCCCCGCAAGCAAAGATTTATCAGCAACAGTCTGAAGAGACCCCTTCCCCCAAAAATACTTCTCCAAACCAGAATCCTCAACATTCACACTCAGGCAAGAGAACCTAAGGTGACGAGTTCCTCGACAAAGGTGACATCGAAATGGAATACCCTGGTAATCCAATTTCTGCACATAAACATGGCTTCCCCAACATATATCAATCTCTTTCGACAACCCTCTTGCCACATGAAACTCCAGAAGAACCCTAGCCATCTTTCGGTTCAAAGCGAAAAGACCGTCCTTTTCCACTGAAATAAATCTTCCAACCGTGTTTGCTATATCGGCCAACACCTCTTTAGTCCACAAGTGTAGAGGAAGAGCCAAGAGCAACAACCAAAGGCGTCTTTTCAAAATGGGTTCACTGTGAGGATTAAACTCCAAATGCCATCGCTGCAGGACCAAATAACCCTTTCCAAGCATCCACGTTCGGTCAAAAAACCTTAAACAATCTGCCTCATTCAAAAATTGGAAATAGACCCAACCCTTCATCAAGGTAATAAACCTAGGACAATAACCCAAAAATGGTTTCCAAACCTCCGAAATCCAACTAGCAACCTCTCCCCTGGTAGGTGAGATATACTCAAATCGACCCACTAAAGCCCTTTTAGTGAGTGCTTCCACCCTGTCCAAACCCACATCTTTCCCCAGAACCATAATTTTTTTTTCCATATTTCACTTTGTAAGCCTTCTGTGAGCGCTTTCTATGCACATATTCCCCAACCTTTGCAACAATTTGAAAAGAATTATACTCTATGGCGCTCATACACACACGAGTCTCCAGAATCCTTGGCCTACCAGTAGAGGAAGAACTCACAAACCCCTTCGATTTTTCACGAGACACCAGAACCCTCATCTTACCAACAAAGGAAGAGCTCACAAAACCTTTCGGCTGCTTGAGTGAGCAATCCAAACCCTCCAACAAGCGGTGAAATTTTCTAGGCACAATACACGACCGAGATAGAGGTACAGATGGGACATCTTAAGACACATGGGAGTATTGTGTGCCCATACCCACAATACCTATCAAGTTGCAAGGTGTCAAACCTAAAGGGGACAATAGACCATTATTAAAATTACCATCCTCTACTCCCACACAATCAGTCATATCTTGAGCCCCCATCCTGTAAGGTAATCAATAGAATCCTGCGAAATCACTTGTCAACCTCAGTGAATGTTATTGGATAAATTGGTGAATGCGGACATAAACTAATCTCCCTAGATCCACCTAGATCTAGAACAAAACAAGACATGACATGACGCTTTCCCTAAGTTGCTACCATTGAATTTACTACCAAAGAAGAAATGGATGACATACCTTTAGATATCGCTTCATTATATCTCCGTTGTCCCTACTTCGCTCCAGTGCTCTTATGAAATCAGATCTGCAGTGACACAAACCAACCAAAGTGAAAGAAACAATTGTAGATTCAATGGAAACCTAAATATGTGATCAAGGAGTCATGTAATAAAACGCTAATGATTTTATGGGAAAAAAACATGTCACTGTATCATATTAAGTAAAAGTGGAAGATACAACCAAATTGCCTTGATGTCGCAAGTTCCCTTTTGGTGGTCATTTGTTCCAACACACACATACACTTGCTTTGAATTTGTATGAAAATGGTCCACAAAAGCTTGATGGACAAATGGAGGCCTCAAGCATCAGTTGTAACATGATCCTTCACACAGTCTTCAGCCTATTCTTTCAGCAATTCTTTGCTCAATCTTTCTTAACCCTTTCCATGAGAAACCCATCATTATATAGGAGAAGGTGAAGTGGTTGAAAGGATGAGGATGATCCCACAAAATCAGAGAAGCCAGTAGGACCACAACCATATGGACGCCACCTCACATTCTAGAAGATTCTCCTTCTAGAAACTTCGTGAACTTCTTCCTTTCCTTAGCTTCAAACGCCGCCGCACCCTGCCTATGTAGCAGCCTACGGAAACCCCCTGAGCCAGGCATAGCGCAGCCTACGAAAATCAAGGATTTTCGCACTGTGTACCACTGTCAGCCTACAACGTCATTCTAAAAATATGCCTTGTAGGGAAAGAACTCAGTCATTTTCCTCATGCAAAAGATTATTTTGAGAGCCTGAACACATGCTTGTATAGTCATCATCAAAGTGACGAAAATAATGTGTAACAATGAACCTGTGAAAAACCCTAATCTAAAACCTTGCAAAACCGTGGCCATCCAAAAAAACCCCTAGTCTCACTCCTTATAAGAGTAGTCAACAAAAATCAACATCATTAAGATGCCAATCACACATATTTAAGAATAGTGGTTGATTTGCTTGTTTCACCATGATTATTATAAGATAAAAAAAGTTTAACATTGTCTACTAACTCTAATAGCATATCAACGTTCATTAGCCCCAAGTTAAGTTGTTGGGCTAGTAGTTAGTATTAACACAAAATATGGTACTATTTGGTACCAAGTGCAACGATTGGTTCAATTTCGTGCGAGGATGGATCTGGCTATGGTGGCGAAGTCAGGGGCTTTTACATTTTTGAAGACAAAGATTTGATAAACTTTGTCCAAGTATCGTTAAATTTCAGTGGGATTTTGTGTTCACTGCCATGCTATGTGTGGAAGGTTGTCCAATGACAGAAGATAGTGGTCTATACAGATACATGGAAACAGCGATGGTAGGGCGGGTTGGAGGGTGAAGTATCATGGAGAATTTGGAATACTACAAGGTGAAAAGACTTGAAGCAACGGATTTTTAAAGTTTTGATGAGATTTCATGGTGAGAGTATATGCTTTGCCGTGGCCTTAAAAATAGATTATTAGAAAAAGGTTGTTGGAAGATCCCAGAACATACAACAGTATAAGAAGACATAGCAATGAACCCATTCACCTTTCAAGGCCATCGATTCCCAACTTAGCTTATCACCGATGAAACAATTTCATGGAGATAACATAATTAGAAAATTTAACTTTAATGGATGATTAAGATTATGTTAAATGTTAAAATGAGATAAAGGAGAATAGGATGGAATTTTTCTGGCAATTATCATTAGGATCTGGTTATATAATTGTTAGTGAAACCATAATTTTTTTGTTATTTAGATTGCATTTTTTAATGTATAAATAGATTCATCTTCTAAAGATTAAAACAATCAAATTGTACAAATTCAACAATTCAAATCTACAATTTCAACAATTCCTAGTTAAATTTTGTTTTTGAATAAAATTGATCCAAAAAAATAAAATAAAAAATTCAAAACTACACCACTATGAAACTTTGTAATAACAGTCTAGAAAGATGTTATAAAATGAATGTTGACTGATCATTAATAAGTACTTTCTTATCTGAGAGTAAAATTCTCACTCCATCACTTTAAAGATATGTTTCTCTACGGGGAGGTTTCTCTTGTCCTTCGTCGCCTGTCCACAGCGAATCAGTAATTGCCACGTATGCATGTTTTTTCAATCAATCAACAAGTGCCAAGTGCATTCTTTGCCTTCGTCGACCCACTTTTCCTTTGTCGACTCAAACTAAGATGGTTAATGCGGGATAATACCTAAAGTTTTATTCAAGAAGAGCGATGCAGGGTCAGATAAAGCTCTGGGGCATTCGTTTTAAGAATACGGTATGAGAATACAGAGAATCGAGCTCGGGACCTTCTGTTAAGCAGTAGGAGTTGCAGTTTGATTGCTTTGAGGAGTTTTGTGGTAGCGAGAAGTTTTGTGAGTTTTTTTAAGTAGATGTCTGGTCTGGGTCGGTTTTCATGGCGGATTGAGGCAGTTGAATGTTGCCAAACCCTGGGTGTGGTTGGGGATTCGATCCTGAGATCGGGGCGCAGAAAACATTTTATTTTCAAACTCATAGGAAATATCCTTTGTTGTGAGGATTACTATCCGAACGAATACCTGGAGCCCGAGGTGAATGTTTCCACCGTTGAATAATTCGAGGCTATGTGCACGGCCAATTGCTCCTGCGTCGCAGTCTTCTTCCGCAACAGTTCGACATCATGTTATCTCGCAGACGACCCACTTTCCAGCCTGAAATCAACGCCAAACTAGACATACAAGTCTTACCTCAAGGTCCTCAATAACATACCTCAGAACATAACCTTGGCGTCTAACAATTTGTTGAGCGTCGGAAGCATAGCCGGGATCACAGTGAGCTCGGTTGCTCCTGCTCTGTTCATTTTCCTGATAGTGATCTTGTTCATCCACCACAGGCGAAGGAGCCGAGAGAAGGAATCTGAGGCAGATGAAGAAGAGAAAAATCTAGATGAAATGGAGGAGGAAGCCTTCTTGAGGATGCTCCCAGGACTGCCGCAACAATCGGTTCATTCAATATTTGTAAGACATCCAAACCTGCTATATTCCCGGCAATTTTAGTGGTTTGACTTTGAGAATCGTTATAGTAAGAAGGAACAATAATCACAACCTTATTTACCAGACAACCGAGGTATTGTTGGGATATTTGTTTCACATTATGCAACACCATTGACTATATTTCCTTAGCCTGAAAGGTTCTATTTTCTCTTTTGAAGGAAGCTTGGATGAGAGGCTTGTCGTTAGGTCCGTGTGCAATAGAAAATGACCAAACACATTTATCACTTTGGATGTTAACCACAAAATCCATAGAGGGTTCTGTCCTGCCTCTTGAGTGCATAGACGACATCCATGGCGGTGACAGTCTTGCGCCTTGCGTGCTTAGTGTAAGTGATGACGTCTCTGATGACATTCTCCAGAAATATCTTCAATACTCCCCTGGTCTCTTCGTAGATGAGTCCGCTGATACGATTGACGCCTCCTCTCTTGGAAAGACGTCTAATGGCAAGCTTGGTGATGCCCTGAATGTTATCCCTCAACACCTTCGTGTGTCTCTTCGCTCCTCCTTTTCCCAAACCCTTGCTACCCTTGCCGCGACCAGACATTGTTGTTGTTTTTTTTGTTTCTTCCTTCAATACCGAGGGCTCTCAAATCAAATTCACTCTCTGCAATTCGAACCCTACACGCCACCAGTGATCAAATTTGAAGGGAAGGTTCTAATTTATATTACAATTATAACAACATCAAATAGATATTTAGTCAAATTTGAAAATATAAATTCATAGAGAAAAAAAACAACAACAACTAAATACTAACACCTTTTACCAATAATATATCTTTGTCTTAAGGTTTAAAAAATTCAAAACTAAGAAAACTTTAGCATCAAAACTCCAACTGAATCAAAGAAAAATTTACAAATAACATTTGACCAAAGTGTAACTCGATCAGGTAAACTTTACCAATAACATTTAACATAATTCTAGGTTTTCCTTACCAATAATACTTGACCATGACCAAATTCTCTGCTATGAGACGAATTGGATGGAACGATCTGCTGTACATTGAGTTAGGATGTTGGAAGCTTTTGAAGGTAAAGGAGAGCAGATAAGGATGGTGCACGATGCCATTGACAATTAAAGCAGTGAAGAGATTCAACAACTACGGAGATTATTGTTTTCTGTAGTCGTGGGAGTGTGAACAATGTTAACTTTTCAGACCCCAACCCAGTTTCAGTCTCGCTGATTTTTCAGCCAATGTTAAATGCCGAAACTCCAGTTTCAGCACAATTTCAGCATAAAAAAAACTTAGCAGAAAATAAACTTCTGTTTTGTTGCGATCACAGAGATTACTGTTTTCTGTAGTCGTGGGAGTGTGAACAATGTTAACTTTTTAGACCCCAATCCAGTTTCAGTCTCGCTAATTTTTCAACCAATGTTAAATGCCGAAACTCGAGTTTCAGCATAGTTTCAACATAAAAAAAACTTGGCAGAAAATAAACTTCATAACTGAAACATGAGGATTCTGAACATCATTTTCAACGCAGAAATAAAATATCAGCAGCATATAAAAACTCAGAAAATTATATTTTATTTCTGCGTTAAGAACGATATTCAGAATCCTCATGTTTCAGTTCTGAAGTTTATTTTCTGGTAAGTTTTTTTTATGCTGAAACTGGAGTTTCGGCATTTAACATTGGTTGAAAAATCAGCGAGACTGAAACTGGGTTGGGGTCTAAAAAGTTAACAAACAACTCATAATGATTACTGTTTTCTATTGACGGTCCAGCCTCACCGATTCAAATGGATCAGAAGATCTAATTTATTGAAAGAAACAACAGGGGTTTACCACTTTCACTTGATTTTTATAAGAGGAAAGTGGAAGAGGAGGAGGAGGAGGAGGAGGAAAGGTCTTCATGGATAAAGACACAATAAGTTTGAAACCTCTGGGAGTAGGTACTCTGATGGTACTGAACATGATCTTAATGGAAGTTTCTATGCATCATGAAGACAGATGATAAGTAAGTGATGTCATGTCAAAATTGGCGAGTGGTTGTTGACTCTATAATTATTGTAACTTCAAGTATTAGTGCAGATCTAATGATAGTTTTTCTGGCTATAATTCTTGTTAGCCTGGAAACCGCCCTAAACCCCAAATCATACACTGACCCCACTTAAATCCATCATAGACTGCTACCATCATATCCCGTTATGGACAGATCAGTCTATTAATTTTAATCTATTTTAACATATACATCATACACAATTCGGTTTTTGCCTTGAAAATTCTGTCTGTTATGACGAAATCGCTAAATCCTCACCGAAGATATAAGCAATCCGATCGACAACCCACGATTTACTCACCTCTGTATCGAGTATTCTATCCGGCATAAGGAAAGATCTGCAGAGAGGGCACGTCATCTGACGATGATCAAGGCACTTATCCAGACAATTCCTGTGAAACATATGATGGCAATTACACAATTCTCTGATATGCTCCTCTTCCTTGAATGATTTCAAACAAATGACACACATGAGATCACCTCCTATCGACTCAAAGAGTCTCTCTGCAAGATTCCCAAATGTAACGACTAGCAAGTTGTCTCTAAATTGACCGCCCGTCGTGTAAGCCCACAGATGAGGGGAGAAACTAAAAAACAAACCCTAAGGAGTGAGATATATTCAAGTAGAAATTCAAGCTAAGCATCAAATCAAAACTTGACTTGGATCGCCCTCAAAATTTGACTTGAAATTCAAGCTAAGCTAAGTAGAAATTCAAGCTCCCAAGCCAAGTCAAAATCAAAAATTGACTTGGGATATTTCCTCCCAAACCATTGTTGTCCAACGAGAGCTCCCTCAAACGAAATAGACGTCACAATTGAGGCGGGATATGACCAGTGAGCGCATTCTCTGAAAGATTGAGTGAGCGGAGAAAGGACAAATTGTCGAGTAAAGGATAAATGGAACTGCACAGATCTATCTTAGTGAGGTTGAGGGAGGCCACTCTGTTTGGATAATCGCGGTCGCAGGTAACGTCAGTCCAGTTGCAGAAGGGGTTGGAGGGACTCCAATCTGCCATGGAATGACGTGGATCGCTGGTAATGAGGCTCTTGAATGCTAGCAGGGATATGCGATCATGGTGAAATGAGTGGGTAGGGCTAAAGAAAAATATGAGGAGGAAAAACAACAAACGAAGAGATGACATGGAAACGGGAATGAGTAAACAACCAATTGGCTATGTTTTTGTTGTAATTTCTTTCAGTAATAGAGTACTCTATTACTGAAAGAAATTGGCTCGTCTAGAATGAGAGGAATATAATACTCTATTATTCTACATAAATCTGCAATCTGAAAATTCAGGACAACAAGCACAGTCTCCAACATTGCACCGGAACCAGTAAACAACCAATAGAGTAGGAGAATTGTTGTAATTTCTTGCCTCTATTTATGACAGTAACAGAGGCAGATTTGTTGTAATTTCTTGCACCGGAACCAGTAAACAACCAATTGGCTCGTCAATGGCTATGTAAATGGCACTCGAATCCTCCATCCTGTATCTCTTTTCTAGTCCCTTGATATCTGACCCGTCAACCTTCCTATCTCCTCTGTCTGTTCCATCAGGTTATTTCACTCCGTCTCTATCCGGTTATTTCAGTCAGTCGAGCTCTCTGACTGGAATTGGGGTTGATTGGTGTGTATTGGTATAAGTTTCCGTCGTAATGCATTAGTTGGTTGCAACTTCCAACTACTAGCCAGAGAAAAACCCTGGATAACTACCCAATACCTCTGTAGTGCTAACAACAGAACTAAGAGCTTCCAAGGCATGAAACT
Source organism: Picea engelmannii (assembly GCA_009831015.1). NCBI lineage: Eukaryota > Viridiplantae > Streptophyta > Pinopsida > Pinales > Pinaceae > Picea > Picea engelmannii. Next base: position 34,549 of record ML807208.1, read on the forward strand.
ACTACAGTGATTATACGTTATTTCAAAATCTTTTTCGGTTGTATATCAGACTTGGAGAAACTGCTTAATTTGTTAGCAGCTGCAAAAGCTTGAAGAATGTATACACATATATAGTAGTAAATAAAGTAAAGAGTTCAGGTTCCTGAATCCTTACCCCAATTGACAGGAGGTCACAGATAGCATCAACGAGCAAGGCTAGTAATGTGAACTTGACAACTTTTTCTTCCTCCATAGCCAGCTTCTCCGGAAAATTCAGTGAAAAAACACCAGTGTTACAACTTACAGTTTGATTCTTGAAGGGAACTTGTTCAAACTTCAATGTTACCGCAATTTCGCACGAAGCAACATTTATCTACCTATACAGTGTACATTGTACACCACTGACCAGTGCTGAGTGGAGTGTTAATTGGTAACCGACAAATTTTAATGTGAGTGGAGTGTTAATTGGTAAACCGTAACCGACAAATTTTTAGTTGGTAAATCGTAACCTGTAAATTTTAATGACTGACTTGCTTTGGTTCGGCCTGCCTATATGAGTTAGTGTATTGGTTAGGGCCTAGGAAAAAGGGCCTATCCACCTTCACTTGGTTAGAGACCGTCAACCAGTGCCTGTGATTAATACCTTTCCTTTCCAAATTTTAATGACTGGCAAATTTAAATATTGCCCTTCCTAGGAAATTCTAAGTTTTTTTTAACATTTCTGAAATGATTTTTAAAAATTGAAATTAAATTTTTTTTTTACGTTGAATTATTTAATAACCCTTCTGAGACGTCCTGGACCCCCTCTGACAGGCTGTGACGTGTTGAATTTTGATCGCTACATGCCACAACAAACTTCCTCAACACGGTTCTCCATGCCACCAGGTCATCATTATTTCTTTACAGGTATTAAAGTCCGTATTCGCCGCTATGTCATCTTCTCCTGATCGTCGAATCTGTCTGCCAGAGATGGTGATTCGTGGGTGCCAAAGAAAGGAAGGATATGATATGTTTCTCACTAATTTTATTTAGAAACTATGAAGGCTTTATAAGGGAAACAAAAACTCCACTCTGCATGTTAATTATCTATGAATAGGGTTAAAGAAAATTAAGAGAGTAAAAATATAAATACTTTATTATTTTGACACATTTTTTTATCATATATATTTTATTCAAAATACAACTAGCATACCCTAACGCAAGGAAAGGAAACACCAAAAGAATACCCCGCATATTAGAAGAATTGGAAGTTTCCTCCACTCATGGGCCTTTTCCAAATTAGAGACCTCTTTTTAAAGAAACTGCTGGAAATGAAGTTTGTTTTACTTTTTTACTCTTTTTTGATCATTTTTTTTAATGAGTTTTGTCCAAAACTTTAGAAGGATAGATAGAATTGTAGAATTCAATGGTTGAGATTACATATTCCGAGTATCTTGGAGGTTTTTAAGGGTGTTGAATCAATTTATGCACTCAAAAACATGATTTAAACAATTTATTGAGATTCCACCAATAATTGATTTGCAGGATTCTAGTGACAAACATATAACGCTTACACTCCACCGTAAAATTTGTTTTGCATGAAAGTTATTTGCAAATATTGTTTTTACAGGGTTGGTAGCGACTTGATTCTTAGCAGGTTGCCTGAAGAGGCATTCATTTTCTATGAAGTCAACCATGGAGGGAGTAGTCTGATTCTCCTGTTTGTTGGAGATGATATCAACTCTGTCTTGATCACCACACCAAATCCCCACATTAAATTTGTCTTGATCACCATGCCAAATACCTACACATGTAAGTGGGTTCAAGATCAATGTCGATAGCCTTACCACCACTTTCATTATGAGAAGAAGCCATGAATGGAAACAATGAATTAAGGGAAAAGAGGGACCTGCACAGCCAAAAAGACAAAATAAAGTGAGGAATTGTTATTTCATGAGAGAGACAAGATGTTTGAATGTAATTTTTCTATCTCGAAGGAAATTTTAGTGCCTTCTCTTTGTTTTATTGGTCTCTTTGCCATTTGAGAGCGAGTTCCTGGATGATCTGAAAGAGGACTGGGAGAGCTGGGAGGAGGTTCTGACATTCTAGTACGGTACGTGATGTTGCTATTTCATTTGAGAATAAGTTATTGGTTAAATCGAAAGAGGAGTAAGGATACAGAGTGAAGATTTTTCTTACAGTAAGGACTTGAAAAATGACAGGATTATCAGTGGGATTATGGAAGCTTTTCCACAGCTCTTGTTCTTCAAAACTAAATTTCCATCACCACTCATTACAACAGACACCACACCTTTACTCGTAGTGTCACTCTTTTAGACTGGGCGACCCATCTCATTGACTAACACAAAGTCTCATTGCAGAATCTAAAAACGATCCACATTCTTAACAACCCCCAAAACCCCTGTTACCCACAATCAAACAATGAAAAACGCTAAAAGAGTGGAGGCAATTATTTATACATACATATGTATTGAGTTGCCTATCAAAGCTGGAGAAATTATTGTGCTTGATGTACTTGGGCAAAAAGTCTTGTGGTCCTTCTTGATTCTCAGTATTTTGTTGATGCATACTTCATAATACTTCTCCTCTTTCTGGACATAAATTTCAAACATGGTGCCTTGAACGACTTTTGCTCCATTTTTGGAATTCTTAGGTTACAATTGTGTTTCTATATATGTCAGTTAAATCTTCAGTGATTGATGATTCAGTTTTATATCTGGTTGGTTTGATTTTCACCAATTCCAGTATATTCTTAGTAGTACATGCCAAATGACTCCTCTATATAATTTTCCTCTTTTGGAGAGAGTGGCCATTGTTGTGCATTTTAATTTTGGATTTATTATGTTGGAAAGGTGTTGTTGTTATATATGGTAAGTTTTGATCCTCTGAAATTCAATCTTACTAATATCGTTTTACAAAAAAGCACATATTTAAATATCGATTTCACAAGCTCATATTTATGGAAGCCAACCACAATATGGGCTCATCATTAGATTGTTGAAATAGCCTATAATATAAAATACGACACACTAAGTAGAATCACTAACAATAGATGGGTAACTGATATAAGACTTACAATGATACAATAACCTCGTATTTTATATCTTATGGTTAGCCTTCCAGACTGTGACACTTTATCTTTTGTGATACTACTTTTACACAATCTTTAGTTGCACAGTGAACAATTATTTTTCCCATTTGCATTGTTGCAACTTATGTTTCCCCCTTTGCGGGGCATTCATTTGCCTTACAACCTAATATGCTTGGTCCTACATTGAAATTTGTTTTTATCTTTCTAGGAAGTATATCAGTGCAAAGTTCAAGCATAGTGTTGCTTATTGGTATTCTTGATATGTTGTTGATATCACTTATATAATGGAGATATTGTGTTGTACCCTATGTTGATGATGTGATGAAACGCAGAAAGGGAATATGGTATAAAGCTTAATTAAAAGGGGAAAATTCTGCATGCATACTAATAAAAGCAAGCTAACCTATGGCCTAAAAATAAAAATAAGGGGGTTGTGTGTGACAAATGGAAAGGATCTCCTGTAATATTCCTTTTGAGCCCAACATGCCTATAAACAACGGTTTGAGGAAAGGAATTACTCCTTACATTCCCTACATCATCTTGCTCATTCCATATATTCTCCTTACATCACTCTTCTTTACATTTCTTACATCCATCCTTACATTCTATTGCTTTGTACTTCCATGTTGCCTTTCTGTTGGGGTAATTGAGGTACTTCAGTGAACCGTGCATTTAAAAAAAAAAAATAACTCTTGGAGAAGCTTCATAACTCACAAGGTGCTCTTTTATGTAATTTTAGGTTAGACCTACACTTAAACATGAATTTTCAAAATGATAACTCCAAATTGTTACCATTTGTCCTTAACTATGTTGACAAAAACAATTGGTAGGTTTTGATGAAAACATGGAGTGGCCTTTGGTCCATGTGTGTGCATGAATAGTGTTATACTTGTTTTACATGTTTGATCACTCAATGTTTTATGGTTACCTTAAGGTACTGAGTAAATAATATTTTTAGGAGAACATGGAAGTAGACTCTCATCTACTTATGCAAGTGCATGTAGTTTTATGCATATATTGCATGTTTGACCATTATTTTGGAGGCTTCCATGACTACATTAAACCCTCATGAATATTGGTTTCAATGGTGAAAACTCCTCATTCCTTGTCATTAGTTCCAACCCATTAAGAGATGTGTTCTTAATAAAATGGAGAAAAGGCATACAAAAGGAAGTGGGCATGAATTATTTCTCTAATTACAAATTATTAACTTGTTGGACACATCTTGGTCTTTCCTAAGCTAACTTTACTTAAGTAAGGACCTTACCTTCACACAAGTAAGATGGATACAGTGAGTTCCTTAAATGCTTAAGAAGATCTTGGGACCAATTCCTTACCTACCTTAGCAAATCTAAAAACTAAGACCTTACCTAAACTCAAATAAGACCGACACAATCAAGACCTTGCCTACCTAAGTAGAGCTCAAGACTAGGACCTTACTTGCCTAAGGAGAACTAGCTTAGGTTAGACCTTTCAAGACCAACCTTTCTATATAGCTTAATAAGACCATGACCTTTCCCATAGTGAAAGTGTATCCTACAATGCATTTTCTTCGGTCTCACTTGCAATGCATTTATATATTAAATTTTTTTGTTTGCAAAATTTTCATGAAAATTATAACAAGAACCATAAAAAAAAAAATTATGTTTCCAAATTTGAATCTACTAATAATTTCTGACATGCTTATTATATGTTCTCCTTGTATGAATATTGATTTATGCTTCTATTAGTGCTATAAGATATGGCTTTTAAGTCAAAATAAATATTCTACTCCATCTAACTTTTGTTATATCATGTCTGTGGTGTTCTCTTGTATAACGTTCTAAGAAATTGTGAAGGTTTATAGCTATAGGGTTTAACTTTAATTGTTTTTAGTGAGAGATATTTTATTAATTGTTTTTTGTGAGAGTTGAGCATCTTGGTGTTCTGGGATCACATATGCACTCCTATATGTACTCCTTTAAACATAATGACTTTATGGATTATAAGTTCTATTCTCTCTATTGGCTATAGTCAAAGTTATACTAAACTAATTTCATTGAATTTTGTGGTTCAAAAATTCATATCATAGTAATATCATGTTTACATGTATTGATCTAGACAAGGAATGTCACACCTTGTCTTCGATACTCAATTTATTAGTTGGATTATATAATTCATGCCATGACTAGGGTTTATGAGAGCCTTAATCGAAAATATCAGGAATTTGTGTAATGGTGCCCCAGAATCTCCAAAATATTGTAAGAATATCCAATAATTTAGCTTGATGACAACACAAGTTTTTTTGTTTTTATTTCATTTTCATAACAAATTATGATTCAATCTCGAATAAAAAATAGCTTTAGATGATATCTATTTCACTTGTTTCATTAAATATGATAATCATAAAACATATGTTGATTTTTTTTTTGGTTTTTAGATATGTTAGTTTTATTCTGAAAATGATTACAAAGGGTTATACTAAAGTTTGATTTGATGATTTAAATTTACTTTAAATGTCTTTTAAAAATAAAAGGCAATAAAAGCGGCTCTTATCCAAGTGACCAGACAATAGTTAAAAATATCTTGTTTAGACTGTACTTAGGTGAATACAACTTTTTAGGTTCCCTGTCTTTTCTTCTTTAAGAGGAAAGGATGTTCAAATGCCATTCTTTATATAAAATTATACTAGTAACAACCACATTTATGTAAAAAGTGGTTGATATTAATTAATAATAATGCTTTAATTTATTATTATTTTAATGCTTTAATGTATTAATACATTAATATATTAATGTATTAATAATGTATTAATGTATTAATGCATTAATTAGTAATAATGTATTGATGTATTAATACATTAATGTATTAATTAGTAATAATGGTTTAATTTATTAATGTATTAATGCATTAATGTATTAATTAATAATAATGCTTTAATTTATTAATGTATTAATAATTATTTAATATATTAATGCATTAATACATTAATGTATTTAATGTATCAATATATTTAATGTATCTATGTATTTAATGTATTTAATATATTACATTAATGTATTTAATACATTAATATATTAATGTATTAATACATTAAATACATTAATTCATTAATATATTAAAGTATCATTAATACATTAAAGTATTATTACTAATTAATATATTAGTAAAACATTATTAATAATATAATATATTATTATTATTTAATATATTAATACATTAATGTATTAATATATTAATACATTAGTAAAACATTATTAATACATAAATGTATTAATGTATTAATATATTAAATATATTAATGTATTAAATATTTTATAAATAAAACATAAATATTGATACTAAAACATTAATAATAAAAAATTAATACATTAAAAAAGTATCTATACATTATTAAAATATTAATATATTACCAATACATTATAATAATGTATTAACTTATTATTATAAATGTAGTAATAAAACACAAACAAATACATTACCTAATAAATTATAATAATATATACTAAAACATTAATATTAAAGAATTAATATATTAAAAAAGTATCTATACATTATTAAAATATTAATATATTACTAATACATTATAATAATGTATTAACTCATTATTATACATGTAGTAATATGGATTATAATAATATTTTCATCGATGATGTATATGGATTATTGATGTAGGGGGGGTGCCGATTCCAAGTCATTCCATCTACCAACATAAATAATCCATACCATAACATCTTTTGATAAAGGTTAGGGAAGAGCACCACCTTCTTAGTAATTGGTTTATCTTTCATTGATTTGAAAGCCACTATTACTCTACTATATATATAAGGATAAAGTATCATATTAAATGATTTTTTTTCACCCACAAATTGGGGTTTATTTTATTTCTCTTTAACATTTAATAGATAAGAAGTTAAAACAAATCTATGTCAACTTCTCTCAATTTCATAGACTTGGAGATTCTTCTTTAATGGTAAAATGGATACAATTTGTTAGTGAGATTCACGATACAATACTTATACCTTTGGAAGATCAACTTAGGTTGATTGCTCATTCTCTTTTAATTTTTCCACTCATGTATCTTTAGAGAGTTGAATGAAGAAGTTGATAAATAGTCAAAAGAAGGTCACAATTTGCAAAGGGTCCCTATGACTCTATGAAATCATGGATGAGCTAATTTTTTTTAATTGAAAA
>ML807208.1:47033-98227 GCA_009831015.1 Picea engelmannii
CATACATACTTTGTTAGCTCTTTTATGTCACAAATCCACATCGTATCCCCTTGCATTTGTTCGTCAAACAGTATGACATATTGTTTCTTGATCATCACATGCTCCTAACAAGTCTTTAATTGATTGGGATACAATATTTTGATTCATGATGACTTGTTTTTGGATGGTCAAGGAGATTAAGGATATTTGGGGATTGGCATGCCACCCTTGAACCCTTTCTTCCATGCCTACAATTCCACACTAAAATAATTCCTATGGAGACAAGTTGATGATTCATCGTGTGATGATGGTACGAGGGAAGGTTTATGAGAGACTATGTGTTCATTATTTTATCTTTTTTGGTGAAGGGCCATTGTCTTTGGTGTTATGGGAGGCCATATCTAGGTTATATAGGAGTGTGCATAAACATTTTAAGAGAGGGTTATCTTGGACATTTGTGTTCATATAATTTGTATTAAACATGTTGTTCATCTCACTCTTCTCTAGCTCTACATCCTCAAAAAATTCACCACTGTGATGCTTAGAGAGGGTCTAACCTTCATTGTGATGCTAGGTGCATTGATATTAATTATATGGAAACATGTGAAAATAACCTCCATCAATTCTAGAATTAAAAATTATTTTACGTGCTCGCAATAAAATGGTTCAACCGTATAATTTTTAAACAAGGAATGCTAAGTGAATTTATTAATAACATTGCACAAATAACCTGAAGAATGGACGAACTATACCAATCTCCTCAAGCATAGTTCTATTGTTTTAAAAGACCAGGATGATGAATTAAAATGGTCATTGAATAAAACCTCGGGGATGCTTACAACCAAGTATAGGCTAGGTTTGGGCACAAACAATAGAGCATAAATCTATGCCCTCTAGATCCTACTTAAGGTTGCATTGAACATGCAAGTTAACATGATATAGGTGTATGATGACTCCAAACTTTTGATGGACTGGGAAAATGGAAAAAGTAACATTTCTAACTTGGAGCCATGGCCTATTTTGGATATGATTATGGAAAAGAAAGTAATTTTTGAAGAGATGTCCTTTGTTGATATCTACCCAAAATTCAACCACAAAGTTGATCACTTCATTTTGGAGGAAGGTTTTTTGGTTATACATGAGATTAAAGAACATACTCCTACACATTTGATACACTTACAACTATTTTGATGAATGAATTTTTGGTCGTGTTTTGTTTTTTGTTTATGTAAAGTTAGAGATGGTTTGTCTCATGGTTTTGTCTTAGCATTGGAATGAAGCTTGAATTGTTTGTTTTACACAAACCTAGATAAGGATGATTGTAAAAGTCAAAGTTAAAAGGATAGATTGTAGTCTGACAATTTATAAAAGCGATGACTACTAACAATATAACTTTAAGGGATCCTCAATATGTATTTGGTTTCCACTTGAAATATCAATACAATGTTTTTTTTCTTGAAAAAAAACACAAATATTACACAAATAACAATGTTGATTTATTATATAATCAAAAAATAATTATGTCTTCCAAAATTAAAAATAATAGGAAAATTTTACTTAAACATTAACATATTGAACCTTTTATAATTAAAAAATTATATCTTAAAAATTAAAAAAAATTACATAAATTTTTTAATTACATTATCAAAATATCATTTTCTTTAAACGTTATTTTATATTATCAAAATATCATTTTCTTAAACATTATTTTATATTATCAAATAATTAAAGAGATATTTATTCTACTAAATTCAACCTCTTTTTAACAATCCCATTTAAGTTGGACAAGGCACATCAAAAATAGAAATTCCATTCAAGTTGGGCAAACTACATCCCAAAAACTGGTGAATGGATTAACATTCCATAACATCAACTTGAAAAACTAAAAACATCCCCATAAAATGGTGAACGGATTAACATTCCACTACATGAACTTTAAAAATTAAAGAATTGATCGAAATATTATTATGAATAATTTTTTTTATTAAAACTTTTAAGATACATATTAATTTTTTTTGATCTTATCTAGATTTTGAATATGAGTTTTAAAAAAACCATAGCTTTCACATAGTAACTTAACTTTTACCCATGTTGACAATACAATAATTTACTCGTGTATATATAACCATCGCCCTAATGAATATTTAGGGCCTCTTTTTTATTGCTTGAATTTTTATAAACACAATTTAGATGTTGTGCATTATTTACAATGTTTATTGAATTTCATAACACATTTTTGTGAAGGTCTTTATTTTAGTTTAATTGTAGTTTATAATTTTTATATTAATTTTTATATTAATGTTTTTTTATATTTAAGTTCCTTCTTGAAGATTATAGGTTCAAATGTAGAGAAAGGTAAAGTATGTACCATTTTAGTAGGGAAATTGCTACTTTGAAAGGTATGCATCATTTTACCCTTGTTATCTTAGTTTAATTATAGTTTCTAACTCTTACATTGGTGCTCCTTTATATTTAAGAACATATGTTTTCTTTTGAAAGTTATAAGTTCAAATGTATAAAAAGATAAAGTATGTACCATTTTAACAGTCAAATTACTACGCTGAAAGTGATCCCTTTACCCTTAACACTTATATAATTGATAAATAACTAGCACAGCCGCTAACTCGCGGCTGGTGAACGCCGAAAGATTCATGACCCATAAACTAGCAATTTTGTATAGTCTCAGGAAGAGTAACGAGAAAGTTTCTGGAAATATTTAGGGTTTTAAGCTTTACGAGCCGACCAATAGAAGCTTTACGGCCACAACCAAAAGAATAATTAAAAACACTGCTTCAGAAAAACATTGCTCTTAGGCGTATATAAAATTGGGCGCATTCAAAATGGATATGAAACAGATATGTTAAAAAAACAATAATACGGATGGAAAAATGATCCAGTTAGAAAGAACATTACAGATGGAAGAATGCTCCTGTTTTCTAAAAAAAAATTAGACATTAAATTTCCAAACTATCTAATTACAACTATAAAGATTCCCGAGGAGACCGCATTGTCCCAAGATAACCTTAAATATTCAATGAAATATAACTTGTACGCGTATATAAAAAAATATATATTTCTTTGTACATCTCCTTCTTTGGGTTTAGAGAAGGACGATAGGGCCGAAGGTTCTGGCACAAAACAATTACATACAAAAGGACATCGGTTGTTCTTATCATCGATTTATGGAACATGCCTACTGTTCCACTGTGGAGATGAAAACATTATGACACGGTCATCATGATACCTGGTAAGGAGACCATCCGCTAGTAAACGCGGCCCAACCATCCTTTCCACTTCGGAGCCCACACACCCGCCAATTGTCTGGTAAGGAGACCATCCGTTCACGTTACCACACACGTGTCATGTTATTTGTTAAGGAGACCATTTGTTCCTGGGCATGTGGTAAGAAACAGAAGCAAATACGATCCTCCATTCCATGTTAAGAAACCTAAATTCAATGAACTGAAATAATTACCACCAAATTGTTACGCCCGCCTCAACTTAAACTTGTCTAAATATGATAGGTGTTATCCACATCCAACGTTTCACATCCAACCCTTTACAGTAATTTCTTAATATGATTAGGTAAAGGTGAAAAAGTAAAGATGTTAATGCATGCATTTATAAATGCAAGGAAGTTATGAATAGTAAATCTCATTCATTGGTTTGGGAGGACGACTAAGAATATGCCAGCATCTTCAATTCCTGACCATAAGATTAAGATTTAAGGTTAAAAGATCATTAAATGTGCCCATTGTCAATAGGTGTACGCCTTTAGACGTAAATATTTTTAATTAATTAACTAATAAGAATTAATAATTTGAACATATTGTTAACATATTATTTATTTAATTAATTAACTTCTTAGTTAACCTATAATATAATTAATTTTTTTGTCACCATATAATGTGAACTCATGCTCGGTCATGCTATTTATTTTAAATAAATAAAACGTTTTCAAGGATTGTCTGGTTAAAGACAGAAATAACCCTGTTACTTGATTAATTTCTCGTTAATAATATCGGGAAGATACATATCAGAAAATAGAAAGGACCGGTAGTGGAATTAACCGCCAACTATCCATGTCGATTGGTGGTTGGCCTCTCTCCACACGCATAAGGTTAACTCTTTTGACTATCTATAAGTTAGATTGTTATAAAAAATATTTAATTTTGTAAATTTATTGGGTGAGATTGTTATTTTTAATGAATAAATAAGTTTAATTTTTGATTGGTGGTTGGCCTCTTTCCACATGTATAAGGTTAATTTTTTTTTAACTATCTATAAGTTTTAGATTGTTATAAAAAATATTTAATTTTGAAATTTTGTAATATTGATTGGTTGAGATTATTATTTTTAATGAATAAATAAGTTTATTTTTAAATATTATTTTTTTATGTGTTTTGAAATTATTATTTTTAATAAAAAAAATTGTTCCTTTAATATATAGCTTGAGTGAGCTTAATGGTTAAGAACATGTGTTTCCTCTTAAAAGGTCACAAGTTCAAATCCCCCAAATTTTAATGAAAAAATTAACAATCACACTTCTATTAACCATAAGAAACTAACACATAAACCAATTAAATTACATTACAAATCATTGAATTAACTTTGAGTTGGATTAAAATACTCTTAAAAATGCTATAGATGGATTAAAATATTCTAAAAAATGCAACAAATCTCTTAATCAATTGAATCGATAGCATATTAACAAAAATGTTTACAAAAATGATGATTTGCCAAAATAGAGAAATTGTTAAATAACCCAAAATTTGAACTTCAACTGAAGGAAAATGAAGGATCCCAGTATCATATTTTTTTCTTACAGGAAAATGAAGGCTCTGAATAAAGCTACATTCTCGGCGGTATCATGTTTTTTGCTTACAAAATAAGGCAAATTTTCTTCACAATATGTAATTACAGGACTTCCTCTAGAGTAGAGCTCACAGCTGGCTGGATTCATTAATGACATAGATCATCGGAAACTACTATGATAAAGAAGACTACAGGCATTGTTCATCGCCGTGGTTGAAAATCCTAAATATCTAAGCTGAACTCGGTTAAAGAATCCAAGGCAACTTTCAACAAGCTCTGCTTCATCACAAATCACACAGGACTTCACATTAATCCTTATTCACCGAAAATAATCCGTATCAACGCGAATTAACACGACTCTACAAAAAACTCAAAATACCTGCCAGAAATTCTAAATGAAAAGCAAATGAAAGGGAAAAATAAAAAGAACAAGTCTTGGATAAGCTAAACAGTGTGAAAGAAGAGAAATACAACCACAAAATCCACAACCTGTAACCCGACCTCAACTTCCGCCTCAAAGAAAACCCTAAGTCATCTAAAATGCCAATTTACGCGCAAAAAACAAAAGCTCGTACACAGAAATGGAACTTGAAACCTTGCAAAGAACAATGTAAAGGAAAATGAAAGTTGAGAAAAACTAAACTTTACCTTAAAAGATGGATTTAGGACTTAAAATTCAACCGTAAAAGCTTTAAATCATTAAATTTCATTTAAGCAATAAGCAACACCGACAGAATCCCCGATTCAATCTCAATCGATTAGCAAAGTGACGCAGCCCTCCTAACCCGTAGGTCAGAAGTCCACGTACACAGGATCATTCTTCTTCCACTGGCCCGAAGAGCTCTCGGCAATTGGCTCTTCTATTTCCCTTTCGGGAAAATCTACACCCACAACAAAACCTCGTGAGATTCCCCCTTCACGTTTCGGGAGATCGAACTTCGTGATTTCGCGAATCCAGTGGTCAAGCGCCCTATCTCTCAAATCCCAGAAACCCGAAAATAGTCAACACTTGACCTTTCCCTTGCCGATTTCTGATTTCTCCTTATCGTGAGTTCACGAGTTGCAATGTCATGCAACTCTGCTCCACGAACCTCGAATTCCTGATCCTCTATTTCCTGAAATCCCAAAATGTCAACTCTCGACATGATTCCCGGCACTGGTCCCACAACTAGACTTTCCGTCTTTTCGGGACTTCGCACTTCGCGAGTCTTAATGCAAATATTTCGGGACTCCAATCCATGAAACCCCGAAATGGAAATACTCGGGAAAATCCAATGGCCCTTATTGGCTTGAATCTACGGCTCTGCCTCTCCTGAGCTTCAACATTTGAAAAACACTCTCTGTAACTCCCCTGCTCCTCCGTTATATCTGACGGCTCGCGGGACTTCGCGAATTCTCCACAGAGAATTCCAACCGTCCGTTCTTCCTTCTAAGAACTTCTGCAACTTTTTACCAAAGTATTTTTTCAACGGTACTGAACCGCCTGCGACACAAACTTGCGACACCTTCTCAATGCTCCAATGCACAAACTTCCTGTGCTTCTCTTCAACAATTTTGAAGGCTTTATCCTTCCTGAGCCTTTTCCAACTCCGAGTCTTAAAGAAGACTCCTGCAGGCACTCCTTGTGGCAAATTCTTCAATTAATTCCAAGAATTGAAGTCCTTCGACTTTGCGCACTCCCTGCAGCAGTAGTCCTTCAACAATTTACTCAGGTTCGCAAACTCAGAGACTTTACTCGGCCTGCACACTCCTTGCACGACTCCTATGCCAAGCTACACTTCTAAGGTAATGAAAACAAAAGGCATATTATCTGAGCTTTTCAGAGACAAACCTTTGAACCCTTTGTCAACACACTCCTTGCATACAATTCAACTGCACTCCTTGCAAGAACTCTTTCTTAGATAGAGAAACAATTGAAACTCATTTCCCTTACCCTCTCTCTCTCTCTCAGATTTCAAACATTTAACAAGAAATTGTACACACATAGCATAAGCAACAAATGCATGATAGAAAGAGTAAAACATTCATGAGCATAACATTCAACAATACATACACAGAGAATATTTGAACACTATGAGTCTGAATCAAAACCCTTTTTGTATTAATCCAGAACTTTTGTACATGGAATTCTTTTACACTGCTCTCTACTTCTTCTCTTCTATGATCTATGCTCTCAATTGACATCCTCTTTACAATACACAATGAGGGTGTCTATATCCCGTTTCCCTCTTTCATTCTAAACTGTCTAATCTACGCATTAAATTCTATCTACTTGCATTAACTATTATAAATGCCTTCTACCTACTAAGGACGAGAGCGGATCACTCAAGGTCCATTTATATTATACAAGTGTCCCCTCCATTTAATGATCTTATTGTCATTACATAGCATTTTCAAACTTTGTTCTGGGTTCTTTTCCAGCTGTCTTTTATCTTCGCGCTAGCTCGCTTGAGATGCTCCTACATCATACATCCTCGCTTGAAAATTTTCATGGGCTCCTGTCCATGCTTATGAATCTCTACTTCGTTCTCCCAGCTGACATATTCAACTGGATGGCCCTTCCATTTGACCAAATACTCAAAGTATTGCTTTCGCCTGGTCTTCTTGCTGACCCTTTTGTCTAGTATGCGCTCCATCTGTGGATTTTTTGCAACTGACATCTTCTTTCGCCACTGAACCTTTGGTTGTTCATTTCATGTCCCTACTTCCTCAGCTTTATATGGGTGCAAATATGAAACATTGAATATCGAAGAAATTATGATCCCATCGGGTAATTCAATCTCGTAAGCATTCGCCCAAAATTTCTTCAAGACCTTGCATGGTTTGATTTCTTCATTTTTAGTTTATTATATGTTCCTCTCGGGAACCTTTCCTTTCTCAAATTTGTGAGGATCAAATCGCCAACTTCAAATTGAAGTTGTCTTCTGTGTTGATCTGCTCTTCGTTTATATTCCTGGCTCGAACTCTGCAATCGCTCCTTCACCTGGCTGTGAAGTTCCTTCATCGCCTCTACGAAATCTTCTGCACTAGCGCTCCTAGTCACAGTCTGTTCTAAATATCTTAGCTCAGAAACTCCTCTCGGCTGCATGCCATAGACAATATGAAACAGACTCTGCCCCGTGCTTCTGTTAACTGAGTCGTTATAAGCAAACTCCGCCTGTGGTAATATGTTATCCCACTGGCTATGGTGTTTTGTCACCAAGCTTCTCAGCAAGTCTCCCAGACTTTTGTTCACCGCTTCTGTTTGTCCATCCGTCTGAGGGTGATAAGCTGAACTAAACGACAAGTTTGTTCCCAGATTCTTCCATAAGGTTCTCCATAAGTGTCCTACGAACTTAGTTTCTTGATCCGAAACTATGCTTCATGGCAAGTCGTGAAGTCGAATGACTTCTTTGAAAAACAGATTCGCAATGTGAGTTGCATCACTGATTTTCTGGCATGGAATGAAGTGTGCCATATTGGAAAATCTATCCATCACCAAAAATATTGAGTCAAACCCTCTTTGTGTTCTTGGCAACCCCAATATAAATTCCATGCTGACTGCATCCCACGGCTTCTCAGGTATGGCCAATGGTTGATAAAAATCTGCATTCTGCCTCTTGCCTTTCGAATGTTGGCAAATTCTACATCTGTCCACAAATATTTTAATTTCTGCTTGCATTCCTGGGAAAAAATATGACTCATTCAACTTTGTGAACGTCTTGTCATGACCGAAATGTCTGGCCAATCCTCCATTGTGTTTCTCCTTCAGCAAATTCTCTCTCATGGAGAATTTTGGAATACAAAGTTGATTACCTTTAAATAGTAATCCCTCCTGGATCATGTATTCTGCCCATTTTCTTCTATCTCTGAGAATTGGATTCTCAGCTTCTTCGTATGCCTCTTTAAAATCTGGATCATCTCTATACATGTCCCCAAGATCATCAAAACCCAATGTTTTGACTTTGAACTCCTGCAATAGCAGACACTTCCTGCTCAAAGCATCAACAACTTTGTTAGCAGTACCAGAAATATGTTTAATCATAAAAGTGAAATTTTGCATATATTCAACCCATGTTACATGTCTTTGATTCAACTTTTCCTGTTGAGTCACAAATTGCAATGCATGATTGTCACTGTATAAGACAAATTCCTTAGGAATTAAGTAATGTCTCCATTTCTTCAATGCCTGAATGATAGCATAGAACTCCTTGTCATAAGTGGAGTATTTGACTTTCGCTTCGTTCAAATTCTCACTGAAGTATGCTATCGACCTGTCTTCTTGACTCAAGACTGCCCCTATTGCAAATCCACTTGTGTCACATCTCACTTGAAATGTCTTTTGGAAATCAGGAAACACCAGAATTGGTTGTTCCATGATCTTCCTCTTCAACATATTAAAACTCTTCTCAGCCTCCTCTGTCCAGTGAAAACATTTGTATCTCTTCTTCACTGTGTCCATTATCGGTGCACTAATCCCACTGAAATTCCTGATGAACTTTTGGTAGAAACTAGCCAATCCATGAAAACTTCGAACCTCAAAGATATTCTTCGGTGATGGCCAATTCTTGATCACCTCCACTTTATCTGGATCCGTCCTCAACTTATCTGTAGAAATAACAAAACCCAAATAAATGAGCTTCGTCTTCATGAATGAGGATTTCTTCACGTTTATCAGCAGCTTCTCCTATTGTAACCTCTTCATTATTGTAGCCAAATGTTTCAGATGCTCTGCCTTTGTTTTACTGAAAATCAGTATGTCATCAAGGTATACAATGACAAATTTTCCGATGAAATCCTTCAGGACTTCATTCATCAATCTCATGAAAGTACTCGACGCGTTTGTTAAACCAAATGGCATGACAAGCCATTCATATAACCCTTCATTGGTTTTGAATGTTGTCTTCCATTCGTCACCTTCCCTCATGCGAATCTGGTGATAACCGCTTTTAAAATCAATCTTCGAAAAATATTTTGCTCCACTCAAGCAATCCATCAAATCATCCATCCTTGGCAATGGAAATCTGTACCTGATGGTTATCTTGTTGATCACCCTTGAGTCAGTACACATCCTCTAGCCTCCGTCTTTATTTAGGCTGAGTACTTTTGGAACAACACACAGACTCAAGATTTCCCTAACCAAACCTTTGTCCAACAAATCCTGGACTTGTCTTTTGACCTCTTCATTCTCCTGCGGCGTCAATCTGTATGCTGCTTTGTTTGGAAAACTAGCTCCAGGTATGAGATCAATATGATGACTCACACTTCTGATCGGTGGCAACAAACGAGGTAGTTCGTCCACTACTATGTCAGCAAACTCTTCCAGCAGTTCTTGAACCTCTTCTGGTAAATCATCTACCCTTGTGCTAGTTAAAACAATCTTTGGCTTCCTGACCACAATGAATTGCGGTTCCTCTTTCTTCTTAACCTATGTAAGATGTTCCTTCCCACTCACAAGAAGTATAGTGTTTCTTACTTCCGGTTTCACCTCCTTATCTTTGATTGGAAGCAACATGTGAGTTCACCCATTCTTCTCTAGGGTGTATGTGTTCATTCTCCCATCATGAATCACATTCCTGTCATACTGCCATGGTCTACCCAGCAATAGATGACAAACATCCATAGGAATAACATCACACCAGATCTTATCATTATATCCTCCTATCTTAAATTGAACTAAACATTGTTTAGTGACAGTTACTTGATGTCCTTTTTGTAGCCATGAAACTTTGTATGGGCTTGGATGATCAATCATCTCCAGCTCCAGTTTTTCTACCATCTCTGTTGAAACGAGATTATCCGTGCTACCACTGTCCACAATGACTTTGCATACCCTGTCCTTGGTCTTGCAAGTAGTCCGAAAAAGTCTGTTTCTTTGGACTGAACTCTCCACCTCTTTCTCTGGTGTCAAAAGAGCTTTTCACATCATTAGCGATCTTTTGCCTTCAACATCCTCTGCCTCAATATTCCGCCTTTGTGCTTCGGAAATGTGAGTTTCACCACCTTCTTTCTTTTTTTTTGGACACTCATAAGACTTGTGTCCATTCTTTCCACATGTGAAGCAGGTTATTACTCCACCTCTTCCTCTTCCTCTACCTCTGGTATGAGGAAAAATATTATTATCAGCATAATGATCTCCTCTCGGGTCAATATATTGCCCTCGTTGTTCATCATATTGCCCTTTCTGTGAGCTTCCACCTCTCTCAATCTGAGGTTGAGGTTTCTTCCATTCTTCTTTAGGATTTTGATTTCTATCTTGGACAACTAATTTGTCTTTGGCTTGACTTCTACCTCAGCCTCTTTGACCTTCTTTTCGGCTCAGCTTCTCTTCTGCCTTTAGAGCCATTTGATAAGAATCTTCCACCATTCGGATGGTCAACATACTCATCTCATCCTGAATTTCGTATCTCGGGCCATTCATATGCCTGACAACTTTTTCATCATTACTTTCACGATGACCTGCTCTGATGTTCAGCCTGTAGAACTCTTCAGTGTACTCCTTCACTGTCATCAACTTCTGCCTCAAGTTTTGCATCCTTCGAAATAGAGTAATTTGATAATCTTTGGGGATGAATTTTGCCTTCATCTTTGCGATCATCCTATCCCAACTCTTGATCTTCTGCTTGACTTGGCAACGTCTATCTTCTTGTAGCTCATCCCACCACAATGCTGCATGTCCCTTTAATCTTGTGACAACATGTTTGACCTTCTTGTCTTCTTTGACATATTCATAGTCAAAGTATGTGTCCAGAGCTCTAATCCAATCTAGAAGCTCCTCTACATCCAGATTTCCCTCATAAACTAGAATGTCCATCTTGGCTCTTGCACTCATTCTTGCAACAACTCTAAGCAAGCGTTCATTTGCTGCATCTTCTTTTGTGACTTCTTCTTCTCCATGTCCGGCTTCATCTTCACATTCGGACTCACTGACATCTCCAACATCAGCTATGCGCCTTTGTCTTATTTCCATGTCCACGAGTCTGGCGCGTATGTCATGCAGATCTCTTTCCACCTCTGGATTCTGCGTTTCCCTGCCCCTTCCTTTGGACACCTCCCTTTCCTCTTTCAGATTGGGTGTTTGTCTGTCCTTTCTTCTCGACGGCATGATGAATCTTCTTTCCCTGCTACAGACAGCAAAGAAACCTTTATAAGATCTGATACCAAAGATGACGCAGCCCTCCTAACCCGTAGGTCAGAAGTCCACCTACACAGGATCGTTCTTCTTCCACTAGCCCGAAGAGCTCTCGACAATTGGCTCTTCTATTTCCCTTTCAGGAAAATCTGCACCCACAACAAAACCTCGTGATATTCCCCCTTCACCTTTCGAGAGACCGGACTTCGCGATTTTGCAAATCCGGTGGTCAAGCGTCCTATCTCTCAAATCCGTGAAATTCGAAAATAGTCAACACTTGACCTTTCCCTTGCCGATTTCGGATTTCTCCTTATCGCGAGTTCACGAGTTGCGATGTCATGCAACTCTACTCCACGAACCCCGAATTCTCGATCCTCTATTTCCCAAAATCCCAAAATGTCAACTCTCGACACGATTCCTGGCACTGGTCCCACAACTAGACTTTCCGCCTTTTCGGGACTTCGCACTTCGCGAGTCTTAATGCAAAGATTTTGGGACTTCAATCCATGAAACCCTGAAATGGAAATACTCGAGCAAATCCAACGACCCTTGTTGGCTTGAATCTACAGATCTGCCTCTCCTGAGCTTGAACCTTTGAAAAACACTCTTCGTAACTCCCTTGCTCCTCCATGAGATTTGACGGCTCGTGGGACTTCACGAATTCTCCACGAAGAATTCCGATCGTCCGTTCTTCCTTCTAAGAACTTCTGCAACTTTTTACCAAAGTGTTTTTTCAACGGTACTTAACTGCCTGCAACACAAATTTTCGACGCCTTCTCAATGCTCCAATACACAAACTTCTTGTGCTTCTCTTTGAAAATTTCGAAGGCTTTATCCTTCCTAAGATTTTTCCAACTCTGAGTCTTAAAGAAGACTCCTGCATGCACTCCTTGCGGAAAATTCTTTAATTACTTCCAAGAATTGAAGTCCTTAGACTCTGCGCACTCCCTGCAGCAGTAGTCCTTCAACAATTTACTCAGGTTTGCAAACTCTGAGACTTTACTTGGCCTACGCACTCCTTGCACGGCTCCTATGCCAAGCTGCACTTCTGAGGGAATGAGAACAAAATCTATTTTATCTGAGCTTTCAGAGACAAACCTCTGAACCCTTTGTCAACGCACTCCTTGCGGACAATTCACCTGCACTCCTTGCAGGAACTCTTTCTCAGATAGAGAAACAATTGAAACTCATTTCCCTTACCCTCTCTCTCTCTCTCTCTCAGATTTCAAACATTTAACAAGAAATCGTACACACATAGCATAAACAACAAATGCATGACAGAAAGAGTAAAACATTCATGAGCATAACATTCAACAATACATACACAGAGAATATTTGAACACCATGAGTCTGAATCAAAACCCTTTTTGTATTAATCCAGAACTTCTTTACATGGAATTCTTTTACACTGCTCTCTACGTCTTCTCTTCTATGCTCTATGCTTTCAATTGATATCCTCCTTACAATACACAATGAGGGTGTCTATATCCCGTTTCCCTCTTTCATTCTAAACTATCTGATCTACGCATTAAATTCTATCTACTTGCATTAACTATTATAAATGCCTTCTACCTACTAAGGATAAGAGAGGATCGCTCAAGGTCCGTTTATATTATACAAGTGCCCCCTCCATTTAATGATCTCATTGTCATTACATAACATTTTCAAAATTTGTGCTGGGTGCTTTTCCAGCTGTCTTTTATCTCCGCGTTGGCTCGCTTGAGATGCTCTTGCATCACAAAGTGTCATAATATGGGACATTACTTTGAAACTACTGTATATGCAATTAGAATCCTGTCCAAACCTGGAATCTATCTAACCATTAATGGATCGCAATTGTTGCAGAAAAAGTGACTGAACACATTGTGGTCAGTTGAACAAAGAGGACATATAGAGTGTTGGAAGTATTAATTTCTACCAACCACCACAGAGATCGAGACTCTTCTCCACCAACATTCACCGTCTTTTGTGAATGCTCCAAAACTTTCCACCGACATTCACCGTCTTTCGTGAATGCTCTAGAAATTTCCACCGACATTCCAGTGATTTCGTGAAAGCTTCAGACCTTCCAGACTCTTCCAAACTGTCTATAAAAACATGGTGATGTAAGCATATCATTCAGATTGAGCAATGCAATTTCTCTGTTTGTTATTTACTGTGTGTTATTTTTCTTCTACCCCCTTCATTTGGTATGAGAGCACAGGACTGGGCTCACTCCCTCACAGGAGGGCCCAGGATCCTGAGAGGAGTCACCCAATAGTGCAGAGTGTTGAGAAATCTTCCATAGAGAGTTATAGAGCGCCTGAATTTTGTCCGCAAGGAAACATTGGAGGAGAAACCTGCACAGAGTAGAACGAAGGAAGCGTTGTTGAGGTCAAAAAATGTTTTTTACTAGTGAATCAAGTGTGTGAAGCTTACGCAGTATACACATAGTCATAGTGATCGTTACGTCCGCGGTCTGCAAAATTTCCTTCAGGCACTCTGCGATTTCTTGCTTCGGAACCATCTTGGTTTCCCGATTTTCCGACTATCAAAACTGCTAGAAATGAATCCTTCTCTTCCTGGATTCTACAAGTAAAACGTGCATCTGCTGCGATAGTTTTTGAGCTGTGTTTGTTGTTTGAGGGGCACGTATTTTGGGGATTTTGAAGGGAGAAGGAGTCGAGAATGGAAAAACACGAAGAAAGAAAAGGAAACTGTTATGGTAAAGATTTGGTTGGGCCGAGGCAATGAAGCCATGGAGTTCTTTTTAAACTAGTGATTAGTGTAGCCTCTATGCTAATTGGCATTGCTGTAAGCAAGGAAGTCAATCCCCAAAAGTTATTTTAGAAGATTTTTAAGGAGGAGCAAGAGTTGAGGGAACTCTATGAGCAGAACTGCAATTGTGGGGTATTCGAGTGTGTGGTTTACGCCGCCATCGGTGCGAAGCTCAGGAAGAGGTTTCTGGAATGCGTGAGCTTGATCTAGCAAGCCATGAAGATTTTGAAGACCAAGAAGAAGGCTGACCATCGGGGTTATGGCCATTCGAATTGCTGCCTATTGGGGTGGAATGCAGAATGGTTGCCGAGCGGCGAGAAGCCGATTGAAGTTCAGTCTTGAAGGTGCATTCCTCCTAGGGATGAATAAGTTGATTCAAGTGACTGTCTTCCATATTTTGGTTAGGTGAGAACTTCATGATTGAAAGTGATTGGAATGGTCATTGAGTCAAGTTCTAAAAGGTGAGAAGGTCAAGGTCAAGTGCCTAAGTCATGTGTGATTTCAAATTGGAGTTGGAAGACTTCTTGCAACGCTGTTTACATTCTTCATAGAGGCATACAAAGCCTATGCACTCAATTTTTCAGAAGTGGATAATATTTGGAATCTGTTGTGTTAAGACATGTATAGTGATAATAAGCAATGGGATTATTGGGCATATTGAATGGGTTCATATGTAATGGGATTGTAATTTTTTGGGCATTTAGTAAAGAATGTTGAATTTTTGTACTTGAGATGAAATGATACATATATGTTGAAATGATGCATATATGTTGTAGGGGGTGCATGATCGGTAGTACCTGACACCCTAGAGGTTTTGAGTTGTAAAGCTTAGTCATAGGCATAGGCAAGATATGTTCCCCAAGAGGCTGTTGGTACAAAGTTGTAAAGCTTAGCCATAGGAAAGGCAAGCTATATTCCCCAGGTGTTTAGTAAGCCCTGTTGAGATAGGCCTACATGGATTAGAGTGATCATGTAGCATGTATCCCTCTTAGGCATAAAGAGTGGATGTGGCATCAAGCTGTGGAATTAACCACTAGGTAGGTACGAGGGTGGAAGGTGTACTCGTATCTAAGTTTGATGGTGATCAGAGAAGTTAGATCTTCGATTAAGGGGAGGAATGTGAGATTAAGTAATCTCAGAGTGTGAATTGATTGGGACCAAGTTATGACTAAAGGAATCTAATGTATTGATGAACCATGTACATGAAAAGGATACTTACAGAACTGGCGAGTACAATAGATGGCACCCAATCTCGGTAGATGGATCTCTTTTTATAGGGACATTAATGATCCGTTGTTTGCAGGTACAAAAGGAAGATGCAAATGTTTGAGCATTAATCAATGTTATGCAGGTACAAAGAAGAAGAAAAAAATGTTTGAGGATGAAACTCAATTGAGTGCGTGTTGTGTAAATCAAATTCCCCATCATGCAAGGTTCGTGGTCAACCAAAAGAACTAGTAAGAAACCACTTGATGTTATGGTTCTTGAGCATTGTAATGGGAGCACATTGAAGGAAGCCCAACCATATGAAGATAGAAACTAAAGATGATGACATGACTCAAATAAAGACCTAACCAAGACATGTATTCGTTAAGGAGGAGACGTTGCAGATCAAAGGAGCAACTTGCAAAGGCTTTAGCACAAGACCAATTTGAGTATTTGAGAGAAGCATTGGGAATTATAAATATTGATGTAATTAGTGGTAGAAATTAGGGGGGAGTGTTGGAAGTATTAATTTCTACCAACCACCACAGAGATCGAGACTCTTCTCCACCGACATTCACCGTCTTTCGTGAATGCTCTAGAACTTTCCATGGATATTCACCGTCTTTCGTGAATTCTCCAGAACTTTCCACCGACATTCCAGTGATTTCGTGAAAGCTCCAGACCTTCCAGACTGTCTATAAAAACATGGCGATGTAAGCATATCATTCAGATTGATCAATACAATTTCTCTATTTGTTATTTACTGTGTGTTATTTTGCTTCTACCCCCTTCATAGAGGGTGTTGCGTGAGGAGGACATAGAGATGATGTTGCGTGACTGGAGGGCGGCGTGAGGAGAACATACAAAGGATGTTGCATGACTAGAGGGCGGTGTGAGGAGAACATACAAAGGATATTGCGTGACTGGAGGGCGGTGTCAGGAGTACATACAGAGTATGTTGTGAGGATGTTTCATGAAGGGAGGGCGGTGATTGATATTAGGATGTTGCGTGATCGCCATGTCCGTGGAGGAGGAGGTCTCGCGTAGCCGTTTCAAAGAATGAGTCAGCAAACAAAGTGACAGCTGGAGTGATAAGGTGACATTTGGAGTGATAAGGTGATTTGGTTGACAAGTTTTGATCAAAAGGGTGGTTTTCGAAAACCTGTCAACTAGTTGACAAGTTTTCTACAAAACCTATCAGTGTATATGCCTTCGACATAATTAATGGGGCTGATCTACGTATATCAACCACTTTTTACATAAATGTGGTTGTTTCTAGTTGATGACCAGCATGCATCGCCACAACCATGAACATATTTTGATACAATTTAAATGTAATATTTAAATATTATTTAGTAATTACTTAATTATTATTTAAAATAAAATAATAAAAAATGTAGTTAATATTCATATAAAATTAAATAACTTAATAATAATACTTAAATAATAATTTAATTATTAAATAATAATAAATGATTATTTCTTTATAAAAAATATTAAATAATAACTAAATTATTAAAAAATTATTATTTAATTATAGAAAATTAATTAATTAGAAATTATATAGTAATATTTATTAATTAATAATAATTAAATTATTAATTCTCAATTGATTATAGATAATAAAATTAATATTAATTAAAAAATATTTATAAATTAGAAAATAATATAGAGAAATTAAAAAGTAATTTTTGCTTTTTGTCTTCTTGCCCAGTTTCTGACCAACAGGATCCTCCAGCCCCTGATTAGCTCTGCCTCCACTGACCTGTAACCGTTTCTTCCCATAACCTCTCACTTTCACCCCTCTGGCCCACCTACTTTTTTTCGTTGTTTCTGCCAACTTCTTGTGGACCAGCGGTGGGTCGCTTGAACCTTTACCATGGACTCACTGACATCTCCTCTGGTGGAGCCTTCCGACGATCCTTTCTGGCAACAGGCGGGCCTTTTTGATAAAGTGGATGCTCTCATTTCTAACCTGCAATATTTTCCCTCCAAGTCTTCCCATTCAAATTCTCATACAGTTCCCGTCGTGTCCCCTGTGGAACAGACTTTTACACTGAAAAATGATCCTCCTTTCCCTGACAGCTCCTTCCCAGCTCCCAAAGCCCCTCCCCCATCTCACAAGGCTTCACACAGTTGAAAGGTTTGGAAATCTAAGAGAAAATCTTCACGCTTGGTGCTGGGCGACGGTGTGGGATTGGAGGAACTTTGCAAAATGTCCACCTATGCTCTGGTTGGCAAGGTCTCATATAAAAGCTTGAATCCTCAGCCACTGGAGGAATGGATTAAGTCAGCTTGGCTACCTCTCTTAGGTTATTCGTAGGAAGTTCAATATCTCAAAAAAGGTTGGCTATATTTTCACTGCAAGTCTCTCGATGACACTTCTCTTTTACTGTCTACCCTATGGGCCTACGGTGGTAGTAGCCTTATGCTCAAGCGTTGGAGGCTGGCCTTCAATCCAGACACTGATTTCTTCAATCTCAGACATCTTTGGGTGCTCCTCCCGGGTCTTCCACTACACCTCTGGAATGAAGGAGCCTTGAAAGCTATAGGCAACTCCTTAGGAAAGTTCATAGCTCTTGACACATAGTCTCTCAACAGCTCTTTGAGGAAAATGGGCAGAGTGCTGGTTGAGATGGAAATTTCAGTTGGTCTGCCGAAAACTCTGGAGATCGATTGGAGAGGTCGGAAGCTTCTACAGAAGCTGGACTATCTCGGGCTTCCTTTTCGTTGTAACCTCTGCCGGGAAACTGGTCACCTCCGCAGATCCTGCCCTGGTAAGTCCACAATCGACTCTTCTGATGAAGAAGAACTTCACCTCAACCCACCTGAATACCTAGCTACAGATCCTTCTCTTGCTTACCTGGACATGCCCTTTGATACTCCCTCTCTTCCAGTACCTGGAGTTGAGGTCTCTCCGCAGTCTAAACTATTTCAGCTCTGTCCTACCCTCTTTTCTTCTCTTATAGCGATTGAGAAGGAAGCCATTGATTGCTTCTCCTGGCTCTCTTCCCCCTCCTTAGCTAAGATCCCACCCCCAGAGGCTGTGCTGCCCCTCATCCCTGCCTCCTCTCTCCCCACAGCCCAAGACCCCCTCCCGACTACTGTTATCACTACTGAAATCCCAGTCTTTGCCCATCTCCCGTCCCCGCTACCCTCTTCACCTCCGGCTGTACCCCCTAGCCCTCCTTTTTCCTCTCTGGATCCAAACCCTTCCCTTTCGGTGCTTCCAGGTTATAATCAGACCGAGGAAGATGATGTAACTCTCTTGGAAGAGCTAAACACATCGACATATTCTACCTTTGTTCTAGTTAACACTGTGCAACTACCTGTGTATCGAGGTAAAGAACTTCTCATTCCTTATACAGAGGCTGGCACTTCCTCCTCAATACATTTGGAAAAGGAGGTCAAAACATATGCCTGGTCGAGAGGCATTGGCATGGAACTCTCCCCTCTCCAGACCAGAAGTTCCAGGAAGAAAAAGGAGCTATTGAGCTCACAACAAACTACATCAGTTCTTCCCACGCACGACGGTAAGGCCCTTAGAGAATTGAAGTACTTGGCATGATCCAAGTAATGATCATGCTATCCTTAAGCATACGGGGCATTGGAGGCACTCTCAAGGCTGCTTCCTTCAAAAGATTATTGGAGCGTTCAAAGCCCGATGTCATATTTCTTCAAGAAACCCTCTTGGCAGACCATAAAGCCAGAGGTTTTGTGCATCTTTTTCGTTCTTCGTGGGTCTTGGCAGCTGTTAATTCCATTGGATCCTCCGGTGGTCTGCTGGTGGCTTGGGACCCCAATCTTTATAACCTGAGACCATACCTATCGAGCGGGGGCATCCTAATGCTAGGCTGCTGCTTAGCTTCAAAGAAAGAGTTTGCTTTACTAAATATCTATGGGCCCTGCGCTGACAGATAGAGGTTCTGGTCAAATCTTGATAATATTGGCCTTCTCTCCTTTCCAAATCTCATTATTGGTGCTGACCTTAACTTAATTTTATCGACACATGAAAATTGGGGTGGATCCTTCTTGCCGGGTCCTTCTGAAGCTTTCTTTAATGCGCTCTTCACTTCAAACAATCTGATCGATGTTCTGCTGACCCGACTGGTACCTACTTGGCGAAATGAGCGGTCTGGACCAGCTGCGATAGCCAAACGACTCGATCGTTTCCTGGTTGCTGAAGGCTTCTTGTCTTCGTCTGGTTTTCCATCCTCGTGGGTGGAGTTCCCTTTTGTGTCTGACCATGCGCCAGTCCTCCTACAGCTGCGGCTTCCAGCGCTTCACCCTTCACCTCCGTTTAAGTTTAATCATCATTGGATTTCATCTGATGCTTATTCTTTCTTAGTTCAATCGGTCTGGAGGGATCCATGTTTCCAAACTGAAGCTAACCCTCAACGACGCCTCATTTGGAAACTAAAAGTCCTCAAATATCAGTCGAGAGCTTGGTTCCATGACTTAAAAGCCATGTAAAAGTCCAGCTTAATCAAACTGGAGTCTGAAATTTCTCATCTCATTCTCAATCGACTTTTGCCACCTTGACCGTGGAGGAGTCGGCCACTCTGAAGCTGCTTGAAACTAACAGAGCCTCCTTTCTTCGTTAAGAGGATAACAGCTGGAGATTGTGCAGTCGTGCTACATGGTTAAAAAGTGGAGACTCAAACTCCAAATTCTTCCATAAAGTTGCCAGTTTCAATAGGAACAAGAAGTTTATTTTGTCGATTAAAAGAAGTGGAGATGAGTTACTTAGTGGACAGAAAGCCCTTAAGGATGAGGCTGTATCGTATTTTAGTCATCTTTACAAAATTTCCAATAACCACGACCTCTTGGGGATGGTGTCTACGACCAACCTCTTTCCTCGCTTTGTCTCTACTAATGAGGCCGCTGATCTCTACAAACCTGTCTCTCTTTCCAAGCTTAAACATATTCTGTTTCACTTCAAATCAGAGAGGAGTCCCGAACCTGATGGTTGGTCGACAAAATTCTTCTGTTTCTTTTTTGACCTCGTAGGAATGGATCTCCTCCAGATGGTGGAAGACTTCCGTATCAATGGTAAGATTGTGGGAAGTCTAAATTCTACCTTTCTCGTCTTGATACCAAAAGAAAACAACCCGCTCTCCTTCAGTGACTACCGTCCGATCTCTCTCTGCAACCTCATTTATAAGGTAATTTCCAAGGTAATATCAAACCGGATCAAGCCTTTTCTTGAAAGGAGTCTTTCAACGGAGCAATTGGGTTTCTTGAGGGGCAGAAGAATCCAGGATGCTATTGGAGCTTCCCACGAATGCATCCACAACATCAAGAAGAAAAATTTAAAGGCTCTGGTTATGAAACTTGATCTCAAAAAAGCCTTCAACTGTATTGATTGGGAGTTTTTGAGACTAATTCTTCACTCTGTAGGGTTTGGTGAAATGTTCATTAATTGGATCATGTCCTGCGTTACCAGTTCAAACTTCGTAGTGTTGATCAATGGAGAGGCTACCAACTTCTTCAAAAGTGAGAGGGGGCTCCGCCAGGGATGCCCACTTTCCCCCTACCTCTTTATTCTGATAATGGAAGGCCTTAGCCTTCTCCTCTCAAAACGCTTCACCGAGCACCACATTTTTGGCATAAAGGTCTCAAATTTCATTAAGATGGTTCATCTCTTGTTTGTCGATGATGTTCTTCTCTTGTCGAAAGTCGATTTAGCGGAGTGGTTGGTAATCCAAGAGGTTCTTCAGCTTTTCTGTTCCGTCTCAGGTTTATCCATCAATTTCTCAAAATCCTCCATCCACTACTGGGGTCTTTCGGAGGCCGAACTCCTCCTTCTCAAGGACTCCATCCCCTACACCTTTGTAAACCTGAGTGAAGGCTTCAGGTATCTCGGTTTCCAGCTGAAGTTGGGAGCCTCCTCACCTGATGATTGGAGATGGCTTGTGGCACTTTTTGAAAGAAGAATTAGTTTTTGGTCCAACAAATGGTTGTCCCTGGGTCGTCGTTTCACCTTGGTAAAGTCGGTTCTAGAAGGCCTTGCTGTTTTCTGGATGTCCCTAGAAAGAATTCCAAACAAGATTATCATTCTTTTACGGAGACACATTTTCAAATTTCTGTGGAATAGCCAAGCTGGCCATTTTCGTTTTCATCTGTGTAGCTGGGCTGCTCTGTCAAAACCTCAAAGGTCAGGGGGTTGGGGTCTAATGAATTTGTCCACCTTCAACATGGCCCTCCTGGCGAACTCGTTCTGGAGAGCTGTCACTCACGACAGTATTTGGCACCGTATCATTGTTGAAAAATACTTGGGCTCCCTGTCGCTTATCAATTGGCTCCGTAAGCCTTCTTTCCTGCTGAGGAAGGTTTCTCCATTTTGGAAGGGCCTGGTCGCTTCCATACCAGTGATTCTCCACTGGCTCGTGTGGAAGC
This sequence comes from Picea engelmannii, assembly GCA_009831015.1. Taxonomy (NCBI): domain Eukaryota; kingdom Viridiplantae; phylum Streptophyta; class Pinopsida; order Pinales; family Pinaceae; genus Picea; species Picea engelmannii. The sequence goes on from ML807208.1 coordinate 69,301, forward strand.
CTGGCGCGGGTACTGAGATTTTCATTGGCAGGGACAAGATTCTTGGGTTGGGAGACCGGTCACTCCTCTCCACCGAGATGAGGTCGTAGCTCCGGATTCTGAATTTTACACACCTCACATAGATTAAAGTCTAGTCTAGCTGCCGTACTCTCCCCGACCGATGGCTGGGCAGTGATGATCTGCTCTTAAGTGAACCGATAGCCACCGAATGGGATCTCTATATCTCGGCCCTCAAAGGCACATGTGTCTCTCTCTCTTCTAACCTGGATACTTTACTGTAGGCTGGTGGAGATTCCACGGGAAACATTTCAGTCAAGAATCTATATTCCGCCCTCCTCAATCAGTTTCATTTCGATGTGGATCATTTGTGGTTTTCTCTTTTGTGGCATTGGGAGATTCCTCTAAAACTCAAATTATTTATCTGGCTTGCTGGAAAGGAGAAAACTCTCACTTGGGATGTGCTACAACGGAGAGGCTGGGAGGGGCCGGGGATCTGTCTACTCTGTAGCAGAGCGCCAGAGGATATTCACCACCTCCTGGTTCACTGTTCCTTCACAAAGGCGGTCTGGTCTCTTTTGCTCAAGCATCTTTCTTTGCATTTTTCTTGGAGCGACACATCCCTCTCGAACAACTTCTCACGGTGGCTGTCACAATTCTCTGCGCCGAAGTGTTTACTGGTCCTCGTTTGCTGGCAGATCTGGACAGCACAGAACCGAGCCATTTTTGACACTTGCCCTCCTTCCTTGCACGCCGTGTTACACAAAGTTTTGGCCTCCTTCCACTGGAATCCGTCGACGGTAAAGTCCCTCACTCTCAAAGCCTGTGATTTTAAGTTGACGGAAGGTTACACCCTTGCTTGTTTCGATGGTGCTACTCAGTCAAATGGGTTTTTTTGTGGGGCTGGTGGTTTTTTCAAAAATCATCCGTCGAGGACTACTAAGTGGTTCTTAAACTGCGGAGCGGGTACTAACAATAAAGCCGAGCTCTTGGGTTTATGGGCCTCCCTCTTTCTTTCTTCCTGTTGGTCTATCAATCACCTTCACGTCCTTGGTGACTCGCGAGTTATCATAGACTGGATCTCTCAAAAATCCAAGCTCCAAACTGTCCACAATGATAGCTGGAAGGAAAAAACGATGGAGTTGTCAAAAACCTTTACCGACATCAACTTCCACCACATCTCCAAATCTCACAATAAAGAGGCGGGTGCCCTCTCGAAGAGGGCCTTAAATGAAGTGGTTGGGAGACTCTCGGTCTTCCACTATGATAGAGGGATAGAGAGCCCTATCTCCTCTATAAATGTCTTTGAATGATGTTGGTTGTCCCTCATTTGCAGTTGGATGGCTCAATTGGTTACTTTGATCGCTTTGATCCTCTTCTTTAGGGTTGGTCCTCCTTGGCAGTCTTTGTATGTAACAGTCCCTCACTGATGGTGCGCTGACCATGTTCCTATGATGTGGCAGTTGTTTTGTAAAGGAATTTATACCATATATAAATTTGAGGAATTTTCTCTTGGGAAAAAAAAAAGAAAATAAATAAATTATTAAAATAATACATTAATAATGGAAAAAATATATTTATATATTATAGATTAATTTAAAATAAAATAAAATATTAAATAACAAAGTATTTAATAAAGTTAATAAAAATAAAAATAATAAAGTATTACATGTAATAATAAAAAAGTAATAAAAAAATAAGCACATTGTTAAAATAATACATTATATATAAATTATATATAAATAAAGGAAGACAACATTAATAATGTATAAATACACTAATGTATTAATTAATTAATACCTTAATGCAATGTATAAATAAAGTATCAATATATTAATGTATAATGTAATGTATTAATGTAACATGTAAATAATAAATATGTTAAGAGTTGAATCTATTAATAAAAGTATAAATTAATAGATTGTAAAATTATTAAAATTAGTCAATTATTAATTGTTTAATAAAACATATGTCCATTAATAAAGTATTAAAATTTCAAAAAATACAATAATACATAACATTAATAAAGTGTTTACATTGATAAAGTAATAATAATGCAGGAATAAAATAAAAATACATTATAAGAAAAACACATTAATATATTTCTTATAGATTGATGTATTATTTAAATGCTACATTAATGATATATAAATGAATGTATAAAATATTGTAACGACCCCATCGTTACAAAAACAAGCGAAGCAGTTTTTTTTTTTTCATTTTTTTTTCAGGAGTTAAGAGGCAAGAAGGCGACGACGACAACAGTTTAATCACACCACTGACGACGAACGCTAGCACGCAGTCCAGGCAACAATTTACTATGACACCACACACCGGCTCAAGACAACTGGCAAACATGCGCAAAATAACAAGGACGACTACCCTTCCGACGCAAACATGACCACACCTACAAGCTAAGGGACAACACCCCCATCCTAACATCATGGCCTAGACAAATAAAAACTAGAACCTCAAGGTGTGCGGACCTAACGCCTGAAAGAGTTCGGCCCTTGTGCCAAGAGCAACTTGCACGCTCATCAACACTCACACAAAATAACCTACTCTGGCCAAGATCTCGTTCGCTGGTATCCCCAGGGCATGCCATGATCCCCTCATCAGGAATCATGTCGTTCCCTGGGTGATAGATGCATCAATAACCTTGGTGCAAAACAAAAGAGACCAAGACTCAAGAAAACTCTGATGAGCTAGGAACCAAATACTAACTGGGAGACTATACCTACCCCACACAAAGGTTGACGAGACACAAGAGGATGGAGACAAGGGGTGACGCCAGCCCACACGACATCGTCCCCACCCCCACCAATCACCCAGTCTAACCGGTCTATCATTACATTCAATTTTAACAAGGGTTCCATTCTAACGGGGCACATCAAGTTGCAATTAGACAATAATGTGTCCGCTAAATAAACGTTAATACAATTAATTTTGCAAATCTATGTGGTCAATACTAAAACCATAATTATAAATGCCCTCTATCCTTAATTAAAATTCAATCCACCGAGTCTAAAATTTGCAATCCATCCCTTACTTACCAATCAAATTTTAATCTTTAACACAACCTAATTGGTCAAGTCTATGTTAATCCAAATTCTCCACCCAACTAGACATTAACTTAAATAAAAACATTTACAATCTTAAAGTAGAATTCTATCATTATAACACTTATGAACAATTAAATCTCAGCATGTAGTCCAGTTATATTGACCGAACTAACAATAATATATGTCTAATAATATTAGAAGGAAACTACTAACTATTAGCAGGGCTGGTGCTATTTATCAAGGAAATTAACATAGCGGTTACTTAACAATTAATATAGAAATAACAAGGCAATTACATGACCATTAACATGACAATTAAAAGCACACTGGCAAGGTAGTTTACATGACTGTTGTCATAACAAGTAATACAACAATAGGAAGGTATTTAAGGTGTTAGTTAACATTTAACTCACTGTGTCATTTAATCCAAAGAATGAATCTGCTGGCCATTTACATTGTTGTAGCAATTGTTTTGGCAATTAATATGACCATTACATAACAATGAATCTAGCAATAACAAGGCATTTAACTCACTGTTATCCATTTTATTTGCTGGCAAAAATCAAGGCATTTAATGTGATAATTACATAGCAATCAATCTAGCAATAGTAAGGCATTTAACTAACTGTTATCCATTTAATTCACCATGGAAAAATTAGCGAAAATGCAGTGCTCACATGGTGGTCAATCGTGCCCAGTCGACAACAACTCAATAATTAAAGGCAAACGTATCCAATCAACATCAATGCAGTCCATCACTCAAGGGAAAACGCATTCATAGTTTGAAGGTGAAATCGTGGTCATTACTCCAAGTCAGTTATGAATTGAATAGCAAAAAAAAGGGTGGCAAATTCAACATGCACACAGTCAATTTTTATTTATCAAAATTGTGGTCATTCCGGCAAGTGAATTTAAGATTTAAAAGGCTAAATTCGTGGGTGATTTTTACAGCAACTCATTCCATCAATGGAAAGCAAAAACGTGGGCATTTAGAATAGCAAACTCAGTCTCATTTGAAAGAAAAAACGTGGGCATTTAAAATAGTAAACTTAGTCTCATCTGAAAGAAAAAACATGGGCAATTAAAACAACAATCTCGATCTCATTTGAAGGCAAAACGTGGGCATTTAAAACAACAAACTCAGTCTCATTTGAAAGCAAAAACGTGGGCAATTTTAAATGGAAATATCTGTCTCATTTGAAAGCAAAACGTGGGCATTTAAAACGACAATCTCTGGCAACATTTAAAAGCAAAAACGTTTTTCCATTTCTAGGATACCAATACCAAATGAAAACATGAATCAATTCGTTTTTCCATTGCCCGAATACCAATACAAAATGAAGACATGAATCAATTCGTTTCTCCATTGCCAGAATACAAATACAAAATTTAGACATGAATCAATTCGTTTTTCCATTGCCAGAATACAAATACAAAATGCAGACATGAATCAATTCGTTTTTCCATTGCCAGAATACCAATACAAAATGCAGACATGAATCAATTTGTTTTTCCATTGCCAGAATACAAATACAAAATGCAGACATGAATCAATTCATTTTTCCATTGCCAGAATACCAATACAAAATGCATACATGAATCAATTCATTTTTCCATTGCCAGAATACAAATACAAAATGCAAACATGAATCAATTCGTTTTTCCATTACCAGAATACCGATACAAATTGCAGACAACAGTAAGAGAACCAAAAGGATCTAATCATCCAAGGAAAACAACGGAGGTAGACGACTGATAGGTTCATCCTTTGCTCATCATCCTCACACATAAAGGCAAGACATTGAGATCCATAGGTCTATTAATGCTGAAGCGACGACCATAGATCAGGCTCCTGGTTGACTACCCAGACGAGGACTGATGAGCTAGGGATGAGAGGAAAAACCACCACAATGGTCACAATCAAACACCACAAGGAGGTCAATTCCTGCAGGGAAACGAAGGCCATGGGAGTCAATCAATCATCGAGCTAGGCTATGAAAGAAATTCATTCATCAATCTAGACAATAAGTTTACTTACTCCATTAAACATGCAGATCCAAGCATAAATCCTACAACAATCTACCATACAAAAATGAAGAGAGTGTATCGTTTCTTGATCGCCGGCTCTGAGTGACATCCCACGCGCTCTGTGCAACTCCCGTTTGCCGACCGGCGAGACTTCAACGGTACCTCCTAGCCAATGCTAGGGGTACTCTTCTTCCCCCTTAGCCCCTTGAGCCGCAAAGGGGCCACCACACTATCCAAAGATTCAACTAGATCCCATCTCACCTCGCAAGGCCGAGCTACCACTCCTCACCGAGTTGGGTATCCCAACTCCCACAAGCTAAGTCAGTCAAGTAGAGATCTCTGTAGTGTAACGTTACGCAAACATAAGAGATCCTTCATCCTTCTCCTCCCTTTATTATATAGAGTTTCAAAGTGCCTTACTTTCCTAAAATCTCATTTAATTAAGTTTCTAAAAAATTAAATCCTAAAAATTCCTCCCAGTACAAGTGTCACCCATCCCCTCCATTCCTCCACAAATTAATTTATTTAATTAATTAAATTCTCTTATTTCCCTCACCCACCTAGAGTCACTCATAGAATCGCTCCTATGTGTCCCCAAATTCTCTTACAGGTTTTAATGACTTTCCCCATTATCAATGTGCTAGTTCAGTTTTGAATTAGAAAGTTCTTAATGGTAGATACCGTACTAAGTTTGACTTTCTACTTTTTCCCTTGGGTTTCCCTTTTCTTCTTATGTTTCCCTCTTTTCCTAGTTTCCTAAATATTTTAGATTTCCCTCTTTCCCTTTTCATTTAGGACTCAAATTGGTAGGTAGAGAAATTAACCCCCTTTTTCCTTTTGCCCTTTTTAGTTAATAATTTTAAATTATCATAAATAATAAAACAATTATTTCCCTTATTTTTTAAATTTTACCCTAATAGATTTTTATGAATCATTTAAATTCCTTACCCCCTTATTATTACAAGATTTAACGAAGAGTATAATTATTATTTATGTTGTTGTTGTTGTTGTTTTTTTTTTTTAAATAGATAGATAAAATTTTACCACTAGCATAATTTAGACTTAGACCTTAAATTTTCGTATTGGGCGACATTTTATTAGGGAATTTGTTTTTAAAAATTCTTAACACGTTATTCGTCCTAAGGCCTTCTAGGTTCATTCATTTATCATCAACAACGCGACGTGCCCTTCAGGACGCACTACGTGCTCCAAGGGTGCCACTCACCTCTTTCCATTTTCCTTGCGTGACGTGCCCTTCAGGATGCACCACGTGCTCCAAGGGTGCCACTCACCTCTTAACTGACTTGGTAGACATAAAAAAACCCCGGAGTTAATACTCCGCTAGGTGAGCTTGTGGGAGACTAAGGGACTCTAAGGAATAATGCCCCCGCCTTATTGCATGCGCCTTAGAATCATCGTGAACGACTGTCACAGTCTGCTCTCATGACATTGTGGGTCCTCTCAAACTAGGTAAACATTAACCTACAGTTTGAGCCACGAAGAGAGTGCTAGTAGGTTGTGGCAAGGCTATTGTCCACACCTCTCCCTCAACATCTCTAGTAGTCATGTGTGACCCCTTTACTTCACATGTGAGTCTGGTCGGCAAGCTATTGTCAGCCTGCGTCATCAACGAATCATGTCAGAATATATCCATATCATATCATCTAATCAGATGTACTAATATCACATTAAAACAATCAAATCCCAATGGTACACTCCCCGACTCGATCTGGAGTCCAAGAGGTTCCATCGATGCCTCTGCATCCTCAAGGTCCAAAATCCGGCACACTCAGTAAAACCGAGTCAATAACACCTGTCTATGTCAATGCAGTAAAACAACATGTCATCAACCCATAATGCCTCATAATCAAAATCAAATGTTTTAATAGCATAATAATCCGGATCACTTGTGAGCAAGTGTTCTCAAAGAATAAGTTAGCTCAGTGCGCCAGAGCGGGATGTTACATACACCCCCTCTTGGTCTAAAATTTGTCTCAAAGTTTCACAATATAAGTGTTGAAATAATGTGTAGCACGGTATCATAACTCTATCTATCAAACAAAAATGGAAATTGCTAGCGCATATCATATGCATCCTCCCAGGTCGTCGAGTGAAGACTATAGTTGTCCCACTGGACCTTGACCTAATCTACTGTTCGACGTCGTAGTTGTCGAACGCGATGATCCAAGATGCAGATCGACTCAGCCGTGAGCGCCCCTCGTCTGATACCTGCAAGGAACTCATGTCAATAACATGTGTAGGATCACTAATATAATGTCTCAAAACAGATACATGAAAAACTTCGTGCATATGCCTCAAATAATCAGGCAAGGCTAGTCGATAGGCCACGAGCCCCTTTCTCTCCACAATCTTGAAAGGTCCCATGAACCTAGGAGAGAGTTTAGTTCCCTTTTCAAACTTGATCGAACTCTTATGCGGTTTAACCCATAAGAAGACTCAATCACCAACCTCGTAACTACGGTCGACATGATGTGCATCGACATAACTCTTCTACCGATCCTGCGCTTCTTTAATCCTTTGTCTTATTGTTTGTATTTTCTCTTCCATTTCTTGGATTGTTTCTGGTCCCATCATGACTCTATCCTCAAGTCGATCCCAACTCAAAGGCGTCCGACATGGTCGCCCGTAAAGAAAATCGAAAGGCACCATCTTAATGGTGCTTTGGTAACTGTTGTTATAAGTGAATTCCACCAGTGGTAATAATTCTTCCCAACGCTTTTGTTGGTCCATCACGTACATGCACAACATGTCCTCTAAGTTCTGGTTTGTTCGTTCAGTCTTCCCGTTAGTCTCTGGGTGATACACAGTACTAAAGTTAAGTTGGGTTCCCAAGGCCTCTTGGAAACTCATCCAAAATCATCCAGTAAACACCGATCCTTGATCGGATATAATCTTCTTAGGCACACCATTCAGCCTCACAATCTCACTGATGAAAACTCTAGCTATGTCAGGTGCCTGATACGTCATACACATAGGAATAAAGTGAGCACTCTTCGTCAGAGTGTCTACTACTACGAAAATTGAGTCATGTCTCCTTGCCGTCAGTGGCAATCCAACAATAAAATACATCGAAATAACCTCCCATTTCGATTCTGGAATAGCGTGTGGCTGTAGTAATCCTGCTGGGTGTCTATGTTCAGCCTTTACATGCTAACATTCTAGACATATGGCCACATAGTTGACTATGTCTGCCTTCAATCCCTTCCAGAAGAATAAGGGTTTAAGGTCTGCCCTCATCTTCGTGACTCCTGGGTGAGCCATGTAGACAGCTCTATGAGCCTCGCTTAGGATCAACATCCTCAACTCATCGTTCGACGGTACATAAATCCAATTTTTAAACCTCAATAAACCATTGCTATCAAACGAAAATCCTTCAAATCTAGGTACCATCATTGTGTTTTTTCCGATAAAACCCTCAACCTCTTTGTACTAGTCATCGTCACGCTATAAAGTTAGAATCTTTTCACATAGATTCATCTGAAAAGGCAGCACTGAAAAGATGTGTGGTCTTCGACTCAGTGCATCTGCCACTCAGTTCACTATTCCTTTTATGTAAGTAATCTCGAAGTCGTAGTCGCTAAGCAATTCCGACCACTTGGTTCACTGTTCCTTTTATGTAAGTAATCTCGAAGTCGTACTCGCTAAACAATTTCGACCAACGCTGTTGTCGTGCATTCAGGTCACTTTGCGTAAAGATGTGTTTTAGTCCACAATGGTCAGTGTTTAGATTGAATTTTCGTCCAACAAGGTAGTGTCTCCAAACACTCAAGGCATATACAATGGCTAACAACTCCAAATTGTGCGTCGTGTAGTTCTCCTCATGCCTTCTCAGTTTCCTCGAGATGTAAGCGATCACTCGTCTGTCTTGCATCAAGACTTCGCCTAAGCCTTCCTTGGATGCGTCAGTGCATACCAGGAAGTTCGTGTCCATATCAGGGACCTTTAGTATTGGTGTTGATGTCAACAACTCCTTGAGCCTCCGAAATTCTCCCACGTATTTCTCGGTCTAAACAAACTTCTTGTTTTTCTTCTGCAATTCCGTGATCATAATTTCTATCTTCGAAAACCCCATGACAAACCGTCGATAGTATCCTACTAAACCCATGAAGCTACAAACTTCTGGGACATTCGTCGGTGCAGGCCATTCCATAATAGCCTCAACCTTTGCTGGATCCACGACAATGCCTTTGCCGGAGATGACATGCCCTAAGTAGTGAATCTTCGATTGACAAAATGAGCATTTGGACAACTTCCCATACAATTTCTTCTCTCGCAGACACTGTAGTACCAAGCACAAGTGCTCGTCATGCTCCTCCATCGTCCGAGAGTAAATCAAAATATCGTCAATGAATACTTGGATGAACTTGTCCAAGTACTCGTGGAACACCTAGTTCATCAAACTTGTAAATACCCCTGGGGCGTTTGTCAATCCAAATGGTAAAACAATAAACTGGTGATGTCCAAACCTCGTCTTAAAGGCAGTCTTAGGGATTTCATCTTCCTTAATCCATAACTGGTGGTACCCTGATCACAAATCGATCTTTGAGAACACCGTCGCACCCTTCATCTGATCGAATAGATCATCAATCCTTGGCAATGGATATTGATTCTTGATTGTGGCCTTGTTCAATTGATGGTAGTCAATGCAGAGCCTCCATGACCCATCCTTCCTTCGTATGAAAATAACGGGCGCACCCCACAGTGACACACTTGGATGTATCAGTCCCAGGTCCAACAATTCCTTTAGTTGCATTCTCAACTCTTGTAACTCCGGGGTCGGCATCCGATCAGGCGTTCTTGCTATTGGTTCAATCCCTAGTTTTAGGTCTATGGTAAACTCCAATTCCCTCTCCGACGGAATCCCAGGTAACTCCTTCGAAAATATGTCCGCAAACTCTCTCACCACTGGAAGGTGTTCTAGACCTTCCGCTACTCCCTTCTCGTTTAACGCAAGGATCACATAAAACTTTCACCCCTTGTGCATGCTCTTCCGATGCTGCAAGGAAGAGATGAACCTCAGGGAAACTCTCTGGTTCTAACCTACAATCACACGTCTTTGTCCCTCATCATCGACTAAGCTCAACTGTTTTATCTCGCAGTTGAGTATCGCCTCATGCGATTCCAACTAGTCAATACCGATCATGACGTCATAAGGATCTAAGATCGTGACGTATAGGTTGGCCCCAGAGACAAACTCTCCTAGGTTAAGGGTATAGCCTGTAACCTTTCCTCTAACCTTTTGTTTGGCTCCCGAGGCCATCTCTACGAAGCTAAACTCATCATGTTCGACTGCCTTTACCTTAATCCTTTTGAGCGCTGCACCAGAAATGAAACTCTCGGTAGCACCAGGATCTATCAAAATACTAAGGGTCTGGTCAGCGATGATACCTGTCGTCTCGAGCACAATCGACTGATGCTCTGCTTAGCAGTTATTCATCACTGCATGAATCCGATGGGCCTTGCCCATATCTCCCACGGTAGTGGGTCCAGATGATCCGGACGCTCTAGTCCTCTCCATAGGGCAATGGTGCTGGTAGTGTGGTTCCCCACACATCCAACACCCCTTCTTTGGCCCAATAGTTCTGGTACTCGAAGTAGAAGATGACGACACATCGACCTAGAATCCTGGTCTGTTTTGCTGAACAAGCTTAAAGTGTTGCTGTTGCGGTTGATACTGTTGTTGATGTTGTGGTCTTCGTTAAGGTGTCCACTGCTAAGGCATCAGTTGTCGAGGTGTAGTGAAAGTGGATCCCCTCTGAAAGCCATGATACCCTAGAATATGTCTGGCTAGTGTCCAATGTTGCTCTGCACTAGATGACACCTGCCCTGCTGGTCTTACTAGAGTCCTGGTCTGACCCCCGCTAATAAGCTCCTCCTTTGTTATGAGGGCCTTCCGGACGATATCATGCAAGGTTTGAGGCATCAAAATCCTAACCTTGGCACGTATGTTGTCATTAAGGCTAAACACAAACCTGTTGACCTTAATCTTCTCAGTGTTAAGATGTAGAGCATATCAGAGCAGCTCCATAAAATGAGCCTCCTACTCGGGCACCATATGACCACCCTATCATAAGGCGTTGAAATCGTTGAGCTGACGCTCAATGAATTCCTCGGATAGGTATCTTTCTCGGAACCATTCCTCGAACAGTTCCCATGCCATGTCTTCGACAACCATGTTCAACTGTGGTAGGAGCGTCTTCCACCATAGAAGAGTGCTTCCTTTCAGTTGGAAGACCACCATGCGGACCTTCATGTTGGAGGTATAATCGCGAAGTGCAAATCACATCGCCATATTCTCCAACCATGACTCAGCGGCTACGTCATTTGGGGCACCAAAGAACTCGAGAAATTTGACCTTCTCGAGCTCCCAATGAATGTTACTAGTACTAACTAGAGTGCGCGGTGGACCTTCATGGGGTGCCGACACTCTAGCCTAATCTCTGTTCAAATGGCTGATCAGTGCCTCAGACATGCACTGAAAATATCTCATCATTCTGACCACATCACCAACTACTATCTGCTCCTACCTAACAACCTGTTCATCTCCCTGGGAGTTAGATCCCTTAGGCGTGGATGCTACTAGAGGTGTTGCGCCTCATCCCCTAGCACCCCGTCGTCTGCCTCCATGACATCCTCTAACCATGATTACCTGCACGCATACAAGTCAACTCAATTAGAAACATTATAATCAAATCATATCAACGAAAGTCGTAGTGATCCCTAGTCGTGGGTTGAACCCGCTTTGATACCATATGTAACGACCCCATCGTTATGACAACAAGAAAAACAATTTTTTTTCCAGGAGTTAAGAGGCAAGAAGGCGACGACGACAACAGTTTAATCACACCATTGACGACGAACGCTAGCACGCAACCTAGGCAACAAGTTACTATGACACTACACACTGGCTCAAGACAACTGAAAAACATGCGCAAAATAACAAGGAGGACGACTACCCTTCCAATGCAAACACGACCATGCCTACAAGATAAGGGACAACATCCCCATCCCGAAATCACGGCCTAGATGAACAAATACTAGAACCTCAAGGCGCGTGGACCTAACGCCTAAATGCGTTCGACCCTTATGCCAAGAGCAACTTGCACGCTCGTTAGCACTCACACAAAAGAACCTATCCCTAGGGCGCACCATGATCCAAATTAGGAATCATGTCGTTCCCTAGTTGATAGATGCATTAATAACCTTGGCGCAAAACAAAAGGGACCAAGACTCAAGAAAACTCCGATGAGCTAGAAAGCGAATACTAACTTGGAGACTATACCTACCCCACACAAAGGTTGACGAGACACAAGAGGACGAGGACAAGGGGTGATTCCAGCCCACACGACATTGTCCCCGCCTCCACCAATCACCAAGTCTAACCGGTCTATGATTACATTCAATTTTAACAAGGGTTCCATTCTAACGGGGCATGTCAAGTTGCAATTAGACAATAATGTGTCTGCTAAATAAACGTTAATACAATTAATTTTGCAAATCTAAGTGGTCAATACTAAAACCATATAAATGCTCTCTATCCTTAATTAAAATTCAATCCAGGGAGTCTAAAATTTGCAATCCATTCCTTACTTACCAATCAAATTTTAATCTTTAACACAACCTAATCGGTCAAGTCTATGTTAATCCAAATTCTCCACTCAACTAGACATTAACTTAAATAACAACATTTATAATATAAAAGTTGAATTCTATCATTATAACACTTATGAACAATTAAATCTCGGCATGTAGTCCAATTATATTGATCGAACTAACAATACTATATGTCTAATAATATTAGAAGGAAACTACTAACTATTAGCAGGGCTGGAGCAATTTATCGAGGAAATTAACATAGCGGTTACTTAAAAATTAATATAGAAATAACAAGGCAATTACATGACTATTAACACGATAATTAAAAGCGCACTAACAAGGTAGTTTACATGACTATTGTCATAACAAGTAATACAACAATAGCAAGGCATTTAAGGTGTTAGTTAACATTTAACTCGCTGTGTCATTTAATCCAAAGAATGAATCTGCTGGCCATTTGCATTACTATAGCAATTGTTCTGGCAATTAATATGACCATTACATAACAGTGAATCTAGCAATAACAAGGCATTTAACTCACTATTATCCATTTTATTTGCTGGAAAAAATCAAGGCATTTAATGCGATCATTACATAGCAATGAATCTAGCAATAGTAAGACATTTAACTAACTGTTATCCATTTAATTCGCTATGGAAAAATTAGTGAAAACGGAGTGCCCACATGGTGGCCAATCGTGCCCAGTCGACAGCAACTAAACAATCAAAGGCAAACATATCCAATCAACATCAACATAGTCCATCACTCAAGGGAAAACACAGTCACAGTTTGAAGGCGAAATCGTGGTCATTATTGCAAGTCAGTTATGAATTGAATAGCAAAAAAGAGGGTGGGTGAATTCAACATGCACACAGTCAATTTTTATTTACCAAAACCGTGGTCATTCCGGCAAGTGAATTTTAGAATTAAAAGGCTAAATGCATGGGTGATTTTTATAGCAACTCAGTCCATCGTTGGAAAGAAAAAACGTGGGCATTTAGAACAACAAACTCAGTCTCATTTGAAAGCAAAAACGTGGGCATTTAAAACAGTAAACTCAGTCTCACCTGAAAGAAAAAACATGGGCAATTAAAACAACAATCTTGGTCTCATTTGAAGGCAAACCGTGGGCATTTAAAACAACAAACTCAGTCTCATTTGAAAGAAAAAATGTGGGCAATTTTAAACGACAATCTCTGTCTCATTTTAAATCAAAACATGGTCATTTAAAATGGCAATCTCTGGCAACATTTAAAAGAAAAAACGTTTTTCCATTTCTAGGATACCAATACCAAATGAAAACATGAATCAATTCATTTTTCCATTGCCCGAATACCAAAACAAAATGTAGACATGAATCAATTCGTTTCTCCATTACCAGAATACAAGTACAAAATGCATACATGAATCAATTCGTTTTTCCAATGCCAGAATACAAATACAAAATGAGGACATGAATCAATTTGATTTTCCATTGCCAGAATACCAATACAAAATGCATACATGAATCAATTCATTTTTCCATTTCCAGAATACAAATACAAAATGTAGACATGAATCAATTCGTTTTTCCATTTCCATAATACCAATACAAATTGCAAACAACAGTAAGAGAACCGAAAGGATCCAATCATCCAAGGACAACAACGGAGGTAGACGACTGATATGTTTGTCCTTTGCTCATCATCCTTGCACAGAAAGGCATGGCATTGAGATCCATAGGTCTATTAACTCCAAAGCAACGACCGTAGATCAGGCTCCTGGCCGACTGCCCAGGTGAGGACTGATGAGCTAGGGATGATAGGAAAAACCACCACAATGGTCACAATCAAACACCACAAGGAGGTCAAGACCTGCGGGGAAACGAAGGGCATGGGAGTCAATCAATCATCAAGCTAGGCTATGAAAAAAATTCAGTCATCAATCTAGAGAATCAGTTTACTTACTCCATTAAACATGCCGATCCAAGCATAAATCCTACAACAATCTACGATACAAAAATGAAGAGAGCGTATCGTTGCTTGATTTCCCACTCTAAGTGACGTCCCACACACTCAGTGCAACTCCCGCTTGTCGACCGATGAGACTTCACCGGTACCTCCCAGCCAATGCTAGGGGTACTCTTCTTCCCCCTTAGCCCCCCGAGATGTAAAGGGGACACACACACTATCTAGAAATTGAGCTAGCTCCCAGCTCGTCTCGCAAGGCCGAGCTACCACTCCTCACCGAGTTGGGTATCCCAACTCCCACAAGCTAAGTCAGTCAAGTAGAGATTTCTACAACGTAACGTTACAAAAACAAAAGAGATCCTTCATCCTTCTCCTCCCTTCATTATATAGAGTTTCGAAGTCCCTTACTTTCCTAAAATCTCATTTAATTAAGTTTTTAGAAAATTAAATCCTAAAAATTCCTCCTTGTACAAGTGTCACCCATCCCCTTCATTCCTCCACAAATTAATTTCTTTAATTAATTAAATTCCCTTATTTCCATCACCCACCTAGAGTCACTCCTAGAATCGCTCCTAGGTGTCCCCAAATTCTCTTACAGGTTTTAATGGCATTCCCCATTATCAATTTGCTAGTTCAGTTTTAAATTAGAAAGTTCTTAATGGTAGATACCTTACTAAGTTTGACTTTCTTCTTTTTCCCTTGGGTTTCCCTTTTCTTCTTATGTTTCCCTCTTTTCCTAGTTTCCTAAATATTTTAGATTTCCCTCTTTCCCCTTTTCATTTAGGACTCAAATTGATAGGTGTAGAAATTAACCCCCTTTTTCCTTTTTAGTTAATAATTTTAAATTATCATAAATAATAAAACAATTATTTCCCTTTTTTTTAAATTTTACCCTAACAGATTTTTATGAATCATTTAAATTGCTTACCCCTTTATTATTACAATATTTAACGAACAGTATAATTATTATTTATGTTGTTTTTATTTTTAAATAGATAGATAAAAAATTTACCACTAGCATAATTTAGACTTAGACCTTAAATTTTCGTATTGGGCGACATTTTATTAGGGAATTTGTTTTTAAAAATTCTTAACACATTATTCGTCCTAATACCATCTAGGTTCATTCATTTATCATCAACAACAGGACGTGCCCTTCAGGACACACTAGGTGCTCCAAGGGTACCACTCGCCTTAATTTGTTTCCCTTGCGTGACGTGCCCTTCAGGACACACTACGTGCTCCAAGGGTGCTACTCGCCTCTTTCCATTTTCCTTGCGCGACACGCTCTTCAGGACACACCACGTGCTCCAAGGGTGCCACTCGCCTCTTGACTGACTTGGTAGACATCAAAAACCCCTGAAGTCAATACTTCGCCAGGTGAACTTGTGGGAGACTGAGGACCTCTAAGGAATAATTCCCCTGCCTTATTGCGCGCCCCTTAGAATCATCGTGAGCAACTGTCGCAGTCTTCCCTCATGGCATCGTGGGTCCTCTTGAACTAGGTAAACGTTAACCTACAGTTCGAGCCATGACGGGAGTGCTAGTAGGTTGTGGCAAGGCTGTTGTCCACACCTCTCCCTCAACATCTCTGGTAGTCGTGCGTGACCCCTTTACTCCACATATGAGTCTGGTCGGCAAGCTATCGTCAGCCTGCATCATCAACGAATCATGTCAGAATATATCCATATCATATCATCTAATCAGATGCAGTAATATTACAGTAAAACAATCAAACCCCAATGGTACACTCCCCAACTCGATCTAGAGTCCAAGGGGTTCCATCGATTCCTCTGCATCATTGAGGTCCAAAATCCGGCACACTCAGTAAAACCGAGTCAATAACACCTGTCTATGTCAATGCAGTAAAACAACATGTCATCAACCCATAACGCCTCATAATCAAAATCAAATGTTTTAATAGCATAATAATCCGGATCACTTGCGAGCAAGTGTCCTCAAAGAATAAGTTCGCTCAGTGCGTTAGAGCGGGATGTTACAAATACTAAATACATTAATGTGTTAAATATTAAATGTATAAAAAAATTAAAACATTAATGTAATGTATAAATTAAAGTTTTAAAACATTAATATATAAATGAATGTATAAAATAATTAATGATATAAATAGAATGATATATAAATGAAAGTATATAAAAATTAATGATATATAAATGAATGTATATAATAATTAATGATATATAAATGAATGTATTAAATAATTAATTATATATAATAGATTAATGTTTATTTAAATAATACATAAATCATATATAAATGAATATATAAAAAAATAATACATAAATACATTAATGTGTTAGAGTATTAAATATAGTAAATAATTTAAACATTAATTTTATTTATAAGTTAAAATATTAAGACATTATACAATGTAATATATTGATTAATTAATAAAAATACATCGATACATTAGTTATTGTAAAAACATTTATAATACATTAGAGGATAAACACATTTATATATTTATAATATTATAATAGATTGATGTATATTTTAAAGAAAACATTAATATAATATTATAATAGATTAATGTATTATTTAAATAATACTTAAATTAATATTTATAAATTAAATGTATTTAAAAAATTTAAACATTAATGTTATGTATAAATTAAAGTATTAGAGTATTATAAGTTAAGTATTATATGTATTAAATAATTTAAAATATTAATTAAATAAAACTTTAATTAATATTTATAAACTAAATGTATTAGATATTATTTTTTGGGATTAACTGCGTAGTGTAAGTCATTAATCTATGACTCATATTCATGAGTATTAGTCTCAACTGATCAATAATTCTCATGATTTGAATAGTCCACTTAGCACTCATTGCATCGGGTGATGCTCACAGGGGTGAAGAAATGGGATTGAAGCCAATGAAATGAATCGCATAGCATCAATCATCACTTCCGGGGCTTGCACCCGGTAACCAGGACTTCCCAGGTGGTCACCCATCCCAAGATGCCTCTGGCTCAAGCGCGCTTAACTGTGGAGTTTTCCCCCACAATCAAGCCCACTTAGCTTGCTACCCCATTTGCAAAACCTTAGCCCTTAGTTTCCCACAAGTTCACCTGGCAGAGTATTGACTCCAGGGGTTTTTGATGTCTACCAAGTCAGTCAAGAGGCGAGTGACACCCTTGGAGCACATGATGCGTCTTGAAGGGCACGTTGTGCAAGAAAAATGGAAAGAGGCGAGTGGCACCCTTGGAGCACGTGGTGCATCTTGAAGGGCACGTCGCACAAGAAAAATGGAAAGAGGCGAGTGGCACCCTTGGAGCACCTAGTGTGTCCTGAAGGGCACGTTGCGCAAGGGAAACAGATGAGGCGAGTGGCACCCTTGGAGCACCTAGTGTGTCCTGAAGGGCACGTCGCGTTGCTAAGGATAATTGAATGAACCTAGATGGTCTTAGGACGAATAACGTGATAAGAAATTTTTAAAACAATTTCCCTAACAAAATGTCGCCCAACACGAAAATTAAAGTCCAGGTCCAAATTACACTGGTGGCAGAATTTTTCTATCCATTTAAAAAAAATATGTATGTATATAAACATAAAATTTTATATTGATAAAAATAAAAATAATGTAGATAATGATGATAATATTCATTAATCTTGTGACAAGAAGGGATTAAGCAATTTAATTGATTCATAAAAATCTGTTGGGATAAAATTTAAAAAGGGGAAATAATTGTTTTATTATATTATGATAACTTAAAATTTATTAATTAAAAAGGGAAAAGGGAAAAAGTTAATTTCTACACCTGCCAAATTGAGTTCTAAATGAAAAGGGGAAAGAGGGAAATCTAAAATAATTAGGAAACTAGGAAAAGAGGGAAACATAAAAAGAAAAGGGAAACACAAGGGAAAAAAACAGAAAGTCAAACTTAGTAAGGTATCTAGCATTTAAGAACTTTCTAAATTAACTCAACTAGTAAATTGGTAATGGGGAAAGTCATTAAAACTTGTAAGGGAATATGGGGACACCTAGGAGCGATTCTAGGATTGAATTTAGGTGGGTGAGGGAAATAAGGGTAATTAATTAATTAAAGAAATTAATTTATGGAGGAATGAAGGGGATGTGTGACACTTGTACGGGGAGGATTTTTAGGAATTTATTTATTAAACATTAAATTAAATGGGATTTTGGGAAGTTTAAGGACTTGGAAACTCTATATAATTGAGGGAGGAGAAGGATGAAGGATCTCTTCTATTCAGTGTAATGTTACGCTGTAGAAATCTATACTTGACTGACTTAGCTTGTGGGAGTTGGGATACCCAGCTCGGTGAGGAGTGGTAGTTCGGCCTTGCGAGGCGAGCTGGGATCTAGATGATTCTCTGGATGGTGTGTGTGTCCCCTTTATGGCTCGAGGGGCTAAGGGGGAAGAAGGGTACCCTTAGCGTTGGTTGGGAGGTACAGGTGAAGTCTCATCGGTCGAAAAGAAGAAGTTGCATGGAGCGCGCGAGACATCAACTCAGAGCAGGTGATTGGGCAATGGTACGCTTCCTTTATTTCTGCATAGTAGATTTTTAGTATGATATATGCTTTTAGTTCTGCGTGTTTATTTGGGTGTGGAAAATGATTGTCTTAGTATTTTAGTTGATGACTGAAATTTTCCCATAGTCGTTAGCTCGAAGTTGGTTTTCCCATGGCCTTCAATCCTTGCATGTCTAGACCATCCTGTGGTGTATTGATTGTGATTGATTGTATTTTATCTTTCCTTCGTCCCTAGCTCATCAGTCTATGCCTGAGCAGTTGGCCAGGACCCTAATCTACGGTTGTCGCTTCGGCGTTAATAGACCTATGGATCTCAATGCCCTGCTTTTCTGTGCGTGGATGATGAGCAAATGACATTCTTGTCGGTCATCTACCTCTGTTGTTGTCCTTGGCTGATTGTCATCTCATGCCTTCTAAAAGAAAAAAATACCTCTGCGTACGGATTTCTGGCATTCTGGTTTGGGTTTATGGAAAACGATTACTTTTTGCCCACTGCTACCCAGAGAACTATTCTATTATCCACCACAATTTGACTATCTAAGAGGAATTTATTTCTCAGAAATTTTTTACCTTGCAGGAATGATATAAATTGTTCAGTCGACGCATCTTGAGATGTAGATACCTTAGGTTTTTATTTTTCTTGATGTTGAATCGAAACTGAAAGCCTTCTTCTTATTGATTGGTCTGTTTTCTCATCG
Source organism: Picea engelmannii (assembly GCA_009831015.1). Classification (NCBI taxonomy): domain Eukaryota; kingdom Viridiplantae; phylum Streptophyta; class Pinopsida; order Pinales; family Pinaceae; genus Picea; species Picea engelmannii. The sequence goes on from ML807208.1 coordinate 89,171, forward strand.
CCTCTTACCAAAATCATTTTTATTCCTCTATCCCTGGGATGTGTGGTACAACGTTTTTGTCTTTAATTACGGAATGTGTTGCTGCTGGAATGACCAGATTTCCCCTTTAATTTTGACTGTGTTTTTATTTATATTATTGTGCATTACATTCGCTGAAGGCATTTTCCAGCGAGATGCTCCTTGAGGAAATCAGAATTTCTATTGAGCCTGCGTTTTGATTCCCTGCGAAGTGAATGGAATGGCATATGTTGTACCTGCCTTTAGATCACATTTTCTTGATAGATGTTTTCCTCTGGTGATGCCACTTGAGACAACCTTATTACCCCGATTGATTGTTATGCATTTCCTGTTACTGACCATGGTTTTGATATTTAAAAATTGACTGAGTTGTTGTTGAAATTTCCCACGATTTTATCCATTTAAATCATAACTGACCTTGCAATAAATTACCACAAATTTATCTTGCTTCAACGATTGCCATTAAATTTTGAGTGTGTTTGTTGTTGAATGGGCAAGATTTTCCATTGAATGATTGAATGAATTTTCTAAAGGACCATGAATTTGCAATTTAAATTGTTGACTGCGTTGCTACAGGACCACGAATTTGCCATTTAAATTGTGGACTTTGTTTGCTATAGGACCATGATTTTTCCATTTAAATTGAATGACTGAGTTGTTGTTATAACCACATTTTTGGCTTTTAAAAAATGCAAATGGTTACCCTCACTGCCGACGATTGTCCCTTTTTCTGAAGACTGCAATTTTATTGTATTTCCTGGCATTTTTCCCTAGGTTATGACTACATTTTTCCCTGGGTTATGACTTTGTTTTTCCCTTGATACTTGGCGTTGAGCCTTTAGCTAAAACTGCCACTTCCATTTGTCAGGGCTATAATCATTGCTTGATACCCGCGTTTTCATTTTCTTTGATAATCACCTGCGTTTCCATTTTAATGATGACATTTAAATTTCGGCAATATAATTTTTAATTGGCCAGTGCGTGTACCAAATTGCAGTTGTCTACTGGCACATTTAATATCATTTAATAGCTGACAGATGTAATGTAAGGCGTTACTACACAACACCTTGTCAACATTTTTATAGACAACCTTTAAATTGACATGATAATTAAGTTATCCTCATGAATGAATGAAAAAAATGTATTTGTAATGTCAACACTTAATGTATGGTACTGTAAAGTGGCCAACGATATCAGTTTAAGGAATTATAATATGTCATTTAGTCGATGATGGATATTATGATAGTATAACAATGAGTGCAACTATGAGCGATACACCTTTTTTGTTCTATCCTTTGTTTTAAATTGACATAAATGAATGGATGATGGTAATCATATAAAGGGAAGAGTTTTGTGATAGATTTTTTTTACATAATTCCATTCCCGTGGGTTTTTTTTTAAAGTAGGTTCAGTGAATGGAAGGGTTTCGACTCCCAAATTCCATCCTTGTACTTCAAACAATTCACTGGTGCACCGAATTTTATGCACCTTTATATCACGTCGTTCATATCATCAGTCTTTGTATTTAGATTATATTTAGTGATAAATTTTAGAATTACCAATTTAGATTGTCATTAATGTTAATTTAGATTAGCGTGTATTGACTAATTTATGATTTGACATGCTTAAATGGAGTAGAATTTATGTTAATTTAGATGGGTAATTATTGATCATTTTAGACTTGTTTAGTGGTTTGGGTGGTTGGCGAAGTCATGTAATGGCTTGCGCTCTCTTGTTGACATCTTAACGCGTCCTGTGGTCGTGTTTCTTAGGGAGTGGGCATAGTCTTCTTGTCATTTGTTTCGCGTACTAGCGCGCTGGATTTTCTTGAATCCTTGGTCCCATTGGGACGTGTTGCGCCAAGGTTATTGATGCATCTATCACCTAGGAACGACATGATTCCTGATGAGGGGATCCTGGCACACCCTGGGGGATAGCGACGAGCGAGATCTTGGCCAGAGTAGGTGCCTTCCCTTTGAGTGTTGTCGAGCGTTGTAAGTTTGTTTTTGTGCATGGGTTGAACACCTTCAGACATTTGGTTCACACACCTTGAGGTTCTAGTCCTTTTTCGTCAAGGTCGTTGTGTTGGGAGGGGGATGTTGTCCCTTGGCTTGTAGGCATGGTCCTGTTGTGTTGGGCGGGTAGTCGTTTCTCCTCGTTTTAACGCATGTTTCGGCCCGTTTCTCCTGTGCTAATGCGTTGAGTCATAGTTTCATGTTGCCTGGACTACATGCTTACATTTGTCGTCAATGGTGAGGTAAAATGTTGTCATCGTCACCTTCTTGTCCTACAAAAATAAATAAATAAAAAATTGCACTTATGCTTCACTTGTAGTTGTAACGAAGGGGTCGTTACATATGTTCTTCATTATGGTGTTTAACTTTTTCCTTCATTGCAGGTATGCTTATTTACAAGTAACGACCATGACTTAGCTCATTTGCAAACAAAGAAAGAAGCTATTCCTTGGCTTGGCTCCTTGACCGACACCAAAGAGGAGAAATGTTTCATCTAGCAACAAAACGTAATGAATATTTCATTGTGTTAAAAGTACAAACATATTGGTTCTTTCCCCTGCATTTACAGTTACATGATTGACTATAGCAATGCATTGGATTATCCTTATTTACTTCAACATTAGGTTATCCTTATTTGCTTCCGTGTAACAAAGTCGAATTAATTTATTTTGCAAGCCAATACATTCTCATAGCTTTGATTATTAAAACCCTAGAATTATAATAAATGAGGGTTTACTTGTTAACCACGAAATATTATTTATATTCAATATTGTTTTCCATAGTGACCATGAGCGTCATTTTCTATGATATTGAGTTTGAGAGTTTAATATATATTAGGGGTTTTCACTCTGTGAGTATTTTCTCCATATATGGATATGAAGTCCTAACATAATCATTTATTATTAATGGATATGAAGTCCTATTAAATATTTAATAGGCAATGAAATAATAAATATTTAATAGGTGATTACATAACTCTAATAGGTGATTACAGTGATTAAAAATGTTAAATATTATGCCAGAAAGGTTTTTACCCTCCATGCCCACGAGTTATGCACAAATGTCGAACCTTGTCGATTGCATGCAAATATTGACCAGCTCCTAGCGGATATCATCTTGATCGTTTAATTCTAATCATTTAACATTGATTACACAATTGTCATCTATGCAAGTTAGACTACCACAGACTCCTTCGATCGTATCAGTGATGGTATCGATCCCTACGATGGTATCAATGGTATCAGTGATGGTATAAATAAGTATCCCTTTGATGGTATCAATGGTATCAGTGATGTGTATCGATCCAATTGACAACAAAGCCTTCCCAGTAATAATTTCTCTAAAGTGGCAACAGTGAACAATGATGTACAGTCAAAAGATTACCCGGCTTCGGACTAAGGATGTACAGTCTAAGATTGCAGAAGTCTGAATGCAAAAAATTGTGAAGAGGAAAGTGAGATATGTTATAAAATAAATTGCAATCGGAAAAGGGAATTATTGGCTTTCCTATGGCTTCAACGTATTGAACTGCTCCAATACCCTAATTTTCCATCGAAACTCCAAGTATTCTATAATGGATTAATCGAATCAAAGGGAGTAAGGGATCTAGGTTCTTGAGTGTAGATGCAATGTTCCTGGTTGTGAATGTTCTCATTGTATTGTTTATATTAAAGGGATGAACACATTTAAAAAGGGGCAGGATCTATTATTAAATAGCCATTAAAATTAAAATCACATGGCACATCAATTTAAGAGAAAATACATATCAACCTACCTCAATCTGTTTGCAGTCTTTACCAGCAACCTCTTTTGTCCTTTACTGATGCAGTTCCAATGACTTCTTCTATCCTTTACTGATGCAGAATAGTTGTAGTAGAAATCACTTTTTTGAAGGCATATAAATCTGAACATAGAAAACAGGTGCATATCAACTCATATTAAAAATGTGCATATCAATTCATATTAAAAAGGCGCATATCAATTCATAGAAAACATATATTAATATACCTCAATGAGTTTGCAGTGAAAATTCGTAATCAACCCCCCATGTCTTTTGTTGCTTCACAATAATTGTGTTAGAAATCAACAATTGTCTTCTCTCTCGATATGTAATAAGATAAACAAAAATAAATTGTCACCTATATGTATTCCCATTTCCCTTCTTGTCACGTCATGGAAATCTCCACAAAATTAAATTTCCGACATGCCTTTGAAACGTTACTACAGGTAAACACAATAGACAGGCTAATCCACTCCTCTCCCTAGCCTCTCGTGGCATAGTGAAACAACGAATACATCTTGTGGCATAGTGAAACAACAGATACATCTCATGGCATAGTGAAAGGGCGGATGCATGGCTGATACAATAAATGTTTAGTAGACATGGCATATAAAACAGTCCATTGGTAAAAAAAAATTAAAATTAAAAAAAAATAGGGTAATCCACTCCTCTCCCTTGCATATTGAATGGGTTATGAAACATTGGTAAAACTGAAATGGCTGCGTAATGTAAATGTAATTACTGGTAACAACACATGGAGGATACATAAATGTGATGAAATGCTTTCTCTCCAAAAGGCGGATACATAAATGTTTCCTGACAGCGCATTGGTAAAACTGAAATGACTGCTCTCCACTTATTCTACTCACCATGCTAAAGTTTGATATAATGACACATGACATTATTATTGTAAAATGTAAAAAAATAATGTAAATGTAAATGTTAAAACTAAAGTAATCTTTTCTGGATTTGTTAAATTATGGTTCGTGGCAATTGATAAGTTGACCCAGTAAATTCTTAATCATGTTTTGTAAAAGTGAAAAAGTAAACATGATAAACAGATGAATTGATAAATGCAAGAGAGTTAATTAGGCAAATCTCATTCATCCATTTGAATGTAAGACTAAGAATATGCTAGCATCTTGAATTCCTGGCCATCAGATTAAATTTTGTAATTAAAAGGATGACTAATTGAGCAATTCCAATAGGGGGGATGCCTAATATGTATTAATGGAGAAATTTTTCATATTTATCTGAATAGTATTAAGACAACTTCAATTGTTCCTTTATTAATGCCAAGCTTTTCGAACGCTTGGTGAGTCATCAATAGTTAAAGCATAAATTGCAGATCATGGAAGCTCTTTGGTTGCAAGATGTATATGATGGAATATGGAACATAGTTGTTTAATACCGCAAAGCCAAACATAATTGCCTAATATTTGTCGAAGAAGAAGTTTGTGTATTTATTCCAATAGTATTGATATTAGTATATATGCACGGATATTATCAAATAGAAGAAGTTGCAATATATGCAAGATATTGAATAGGAACATTGCGTCAACACTTGATTTGCCTTCTTGTAACTCATTAATTCATTCTATTTACGAGACCCAAAAAATGGAAGCAAGACATGTCCTCCAAAATAAAATTAAAACAAATACCAGAGATTGGAAAATACTATTAAAAAATAAACTGAAATTATTCTATATTCAAATAAGATGGGTTAAAAAATACAGCTGAGACTATTTGCCACAACGATTGCGATTTCGCCTGCCGCCAACCAATAAAAAATATGTACATTGATGAAGCTTGTTCACATTTTCTTGACAAGCAAACCCTTTATTTGAAAAAAACGAGTTGAATATCAATTTCGGGTCTTGTACTTATTTGTTGCTACCATCTACATCTATCCCAGTTTTTTGAATAGCTTGTCTCTTCTAGATATGGCCTGCTTGCAATGGATGGTTATTCAACATTCCATTCTTTGTCAAGTATTAATTTCCCTCTGCTGTCAAAAAATTGGGGTTTAAGGTGCTTTCCTTGCAATGTTCCTGACTCTTGACATCCGAGACAACTTAAAAATGTGATTCGGGCCGATTTCAAAGTGGAGGGAGTTTTTTTATGTCACAGTAGCTATGGGACGGGAAAAAAATTCAAGTATGTTGTGAGTAATATTCTCCATGTATTCGATCATCTGTTTGGTTGAAAAGGCTCCCTGAAGATTTGTATGTTGAACTTCTTTTATTTATTACAGTAAATTGGAAAAAATGTCCAACCCAATTGCAAAATGTTAATCTGTTGAGGTACATCACTTCTTCGGGCAACACAGGTCTGGTAAGTGTATCAAATGCTACAGAACGCATCAACACAGGTCTGGTAAGTGTATCAAATTTTGTAGATCGCATCATAATATATCTTTCCTCATAGTGGTGGCAGATATGGCAGCCAACAGAAAGGTCTGGAATGTTCGGAGGTGACGCCAAATATGTGGAGTCTGTAATTACATCCACAGGAAACCGAACAAAATTTGACAAAGAACATGGCTTTTTGTCAAGTCGGTTACCACACCCACAAGTAGCTCAACAAACTTTGAAATATAAACTTTTGTAGTGATAATATGTCGTTTTATCCACCCATATAGTTTATGTTACCCACCTCTGGTTACATTCGCAAATGAAGTAATATTTCGTGTCATTTATGAACATCACATGCCATTTTGCAAGCCACGGTAAGTGCGCTGCCCCCGAAGAAGACAAATTCTAGTGGGATCTGTAGAATTCGATACACTTGCCAAATCTGTGTTGTTGGAAGAAACTACATACTTCAATGAAGAACTATTTTGCACATGACCTAAAAATCCATTACAACTCCCAGTAAGAAAACAAATAAGTTCAACAAACAAATCTCCAAGCAGTCTTTTTAACCAACCAAAGCATCAAACACAGGGAGAACACCAACGAGAAGATACTTGTTCTTCTTTTTTCCTCCTCTATGAGTTTTTGTTGGATAACAGAGTTTTTTTTTTTTAATCAAATCTCACGTAACATAAAACCAGTCTCTCTTCTTTCATCCGGGCCTCAATCACATATATAAGTTGTCTTACATGTCCATGACCATGAACATTAGAACGAAGGTACCCTAAAGTGCAACTCTTTGATGATAGAGAGAAATGGCAATAAGTATTTAAAAGCAACGCTGGATGATCTTCCGTAGATTTTGTGTTAATTTGTTCTAATGATAGATGTTCTCGATATTTTCGCTTATTAATGCCAATCTTTTCAAATATGTACGGTGAATAGTGACTAATAGCAGGTATTAACATTCCCATATACGAGTAGATTCTCAAATCTGACATCTAAGATATGCACAATATTAAAGAGGGACATAACATGAAGGCCTCCGTGGGTGACACATTCGTGGACTATGCTGAAGCCTTCGAGAAAACTAAAAGAGCCAAAAAAAAATTATTTGTTTATTTATTTTATTTTTTTCAAATTTCATTATGTAGGCAAAAGAAATTACTAGATCCCATAATATTCGCCTATTTATTCATTTTAATGGGAGATGTCCTCTAGCTTTCCGCTTATTAAAGCCAATATTTTCAAACCTGTTTGGTCGGTTGTGACTTTTGAAAGCATAATTAATGTCTATTGGGAACAACGGAAGGTAGCGGGGATGGTTTTAAATTTTCAGAACCCGAAAAGGCGTCAACCCGCCAAACTTTGAAAACCCGACTAAGTATGGAAAGCTAGGTAGAATAGACAAACACTAGTACATATGACCAAATTTGTGATGGTTTTTCGTTGATATTGCCACACTTATCCATCGCAATTTCCATGAAGGCCGAGATTTTTTTTTATCGGAATAATTTCGTCGCTATATCCATGATCTAGGTGTGCATGGAAATATTGACGAAATTAGCTCTCCACGTGTCACCACCTTCAATATCGATTAACCCTGTGCATCATCACAATTATGATGAACTATTGTCACAATTACAATGAACTATCGTCGCAATAACAACGAAGAAATGCGGCAATTACGACGAAAATTCGTCGCAATTGCGATGAAAATTTATGCCAAGCCAATAACTTATGACGCAGCTGTTGAATGTGCGAAGAAATCCCACCGCAACTTGCGACGAAAATCCGTGGTAATATCGACGAGTGCAATATCTCAAAACCAAATTTACGACACACATGTTGTATATGCGACGAATATTCGTGGCAAATTGCAACGAAGTTTCGTCGCTATAGCGACGGTGGTGGTAAAATAGTAAAATTTTTCCGATAATCTTGCATCGATATTGCGACAATGACTTTAGGTTTAAAAAAAAAAAAATACATGAAATATGGTATATCATATTGTATGCCATATTACAATGTAATATGGTAATGCCATATTACATTGTAATATGGCATTACTATTACATTGTAATATTGTAATATATATATCCCCTACAAATAATCAACGCACTAATCAACCAAATATTGTAAGCATGTGTTATCATGAAGTTGGATTAGAAGTAAGGATACCAATATGACAATATACACAAAGAAAAATTTGGAATATTACTTTCAAAAAAACACATGGATTGCATGAGTGAGTCATTATGCAATTTATATTACACATTACTATGACAACACTGATAAGATTTATGGATGATATCTTAAGACCATTTCTCGAACTTGTTTATTGTAGCCTCCTTGGATGATATTTTGACTTTTAGTAAGATTTGGGAAGATCATTTGAAACATTTGGAGATGATATTTTTAACCCTTCAACACAATTAATTGCAAGCCAACATGAAGAAATATGAGCTTGGAAAACAAATATTGTTGTGTATGGATTTTGTAGTTAGAGGATGTGAATTGTGTATTGACATAAGAAATATAAAATTTGTTGTAAATTGGTTGAATATCCCAGATAATTTAATTGAACCAAGGTAATTCATGGGGTTAGCAAATTATTTAGGAATGAAGTGTCTCTTCAATGCACATTAGAAAAGGCAAGTAAAACCTTTCAATTCATTGCAATTGAAAACCAAGTAATTGAAACTTTGACTTGAAAGAATTGTAATGCATCAATATTAAATCTAATGAAACTTGAAATTTCATTTGAAATCAAAGCAAATTTCACATGATACACAATGGCGGAACCTTTGATACAATCAAGGAGTTGGATAACATAACACTTGAAACTTTTGTTGGTGCAATCATAATATACCCAAATAAGATAAGGAAT
>ML807208.1:109728-122860 GCA_009831015.1 Picea engelmannii
TTAGGAAATTCACCTGTAACATTAAGAAAATGAAATATTGCAGTAATAACAAAAAAAAATAATACTAATGAAATTTATGAAATTCAGTTGTTGTAGTCATAAGTTTTAACTGTATTTAACATTTACCTGTTGAGGTGAAGTGGCTGCCTTTCCATGGTCACCCTCTCCGTCTATTCGATTTAAGTTATAATCGATCAACAACTCTTCACCTGGAACTATTGTTTTTGTTGCACATACAAATATACGATTTCCTTCACGTGCCTCAAATATGCAATTTGGTTTCTTAGTTGTTTCCACTGGTCGTGTACTATTTATAAATCCCGTAATGTTTCCAATAACTTTTGGCCTTCCATCAATATACATAGTTGCCCCTTTATTTTGATTGTTATCTAGTAGTTGTATATAATGTGCGGCAACTCCGTATCTCCGCATACTTTGTGTATATCGGACCAACATCAACCAATGATTGTATTTGTATAATGGTCCTACATACTCCATCAATTCAGTTACAGTGCCATAGACGACCTTTATGTCATCCTGATGCAGGAGCATCGCCAATGTCAAGCGAGTGTGGGGCAAGCGCCAATGCATTTTAGGCACATGATAAATTGTTTAAAAAAATTTGAAGACCTTGTACTTTAGGCGTACTTATATATTGTAAAGGACCTTGAGCGATCTGCTCTCGTCCATAGTAGGTAGAAATCATTTATGTTAGTAGGTAGCTTTGAATTCTCAGAGTTGACAGTTTTAGGAGTGGAGGGAAAACGGATATAGACACCCTCATTGTGTAATTGTAACATAGAAGGAGGATGCCAATTGAGAGAAGAGTAGTGAAGAACATTACCAAGAGAAAGAAAAGAGAGCATACAGAGCTGGAATAGAGAAACTGTAATTGAAAAACACCCATGTACAGAGATTAAGTTAATAGAAGAAGTCTTAATTCAAATTCATGGTGTTGTAGTTGTTTCTTGTATGTGTATGTTGAATGGTATGTTCATAATTTTAATCTTTCCATTATACATTTGCTTTCTATGCTGTGTATGGATGATTTTTTGTTAAATGTTTGAAGTCTGAGAGAGAAAGAGTTAGGAAATGAGTTTCAATTGTTTCTCTATCTGAGCAAGGGTTCCTGCAAGGAGTGTAGTTGAATTGTCCGCAAGGAGTGCATTGACAAAAAGGGTTCAGAGGTTTGTCTTTGAAAGCTCAGATAGATTAGCTTTTGTTCTCATTCCCTCAAAGGTGCAGTTAGGCACAGGAGTCATGCAATGTGTGCACAGACCAAGCTTGAATCCAAGGTTTGAAACCTGAGAAGCTATTGAAGGATTTGTCGATGTAAAGAGTGCACAGAGTTAAAGGAGTTCAGCACCAAAGTGATTGAGGGTTGCCACAAGGAATGCGTGTAGGAGGTTCTTGAAAGACTGGAAGTCATGGAAGACCCCCAAACGATTCGAACCTGCTAAGTCGTCGAAGGGAAGAGATGAACGATCAAATTTCTTTGTAGGGGATTAGTGAAATCCCACCAGCCGTCCGATCTGATAGAGAAGCAAGGAGGTTACGATTGTTTCCAAAGATTCAAGCTCAGGAGATCGGGAGCCATTGGATCCTCACCTAGTTACCCATCAGCCGTAGGATCTGACTGGAGTTGCATGAGGGTTAAACTCTCGTAGGCAGAGTGAAGGTCCCGAAAGGCGTTGGGATATCGGAACTTCAGAATTCGGGACTTCAGGAGTCTAGAGGACAGGAGATCGGGTCACTTCATAGTGGAAACCCCGATCTTGATCTGGACCATCCATCTATTAGGACACGTGGCGGAGATCAAGCACCCGTCGGTATTTCGGCTACCGGGGTTTTAAGTTGACAGAAAAACTACAACATCGGGGAATCGCAAGTCGCAAAATCCCGAGACTGAATCAGTACCGTCCATTAGTAGAGACAAATGGCAATAATCAAGAGCCCGTCGGCATTTCGCATGTCATATTTTCAAGGTTCAGGAGGACAGGAGGACATCGGAATTTGACTTCATGAAATCGCGAATGATCGAGGACCGTCCATCGGTTGGAACACGTGGTGGAGATCGGAAGCCATCGGCATTTCGAGATTCGGCATTTTGCGAATCCTGAAGACAGGAAGCACACACATTTTGGAACCGCGAAGTCTGAAACCCCAATAAGGTGGAAAGCTCTGGTGTGGGGCCGGCTGAAATCATTTCAACATATAGGAGGTCGAGAATTGGAACTTCGGGAGTTCCGAGGGAAAGAACCCATAATCATTTTAGTTCCCGAAATCACGAAGTGACGAGGACCGTCCATCTCTAGGGGACGCGTGGCAACAATCTAGGTCTTCGAAGGAAAATCCTGAAAGGGAAACCATTTCAGGAAATCGGGATTCAGAGGATCGGGAATCCTGAGGACAAAGGGGTCCATGTGTTTCGGCATTCGAAAGCCCAAAATCGCGAAAGACTTAGGACTACGATCATATGGAATAGTGGTCACATGGACCAAAAGGTAGCCACGGAGACTAACCGTTGTTGAATCCATTCTGGCATTTCGAGATATCAGAGATCGGGGAATCGAGGAGGCTGAGGTTCTTGACAACAGGGATCGTGAATCCCCGAAACCCAACATTTCAGTCGGGAGGAGACCAGGTATACGCAGAAGCTGTTACAGGGGAAAGAGAAGGACCTGTGAATTGGGTTTTTAACAAAGATTCTAGTGAGGAATCGAAAGAGCCACTTTGGCTCGAAGGTGAAGTTAGAACTATCTATTAAGACCGGGAGGTCAGCGCAGAGGCTTTGCCGAGAAAGAGGTGACGTCTGCGTCAGGTTTGGTATCAGAGCACAAAAAGGGTTCTTTGCTTTCTGTGGCAAGGAAAATGAAAATTCACCATGCTTCCAAGAAGAAGGGGCATGAAAACACTCTATCCACCAGAGGAAAGGGAAATACCAAGAAGAAGAGGTAGGCAGGTGCTTGACCCAGCCATGGAAAGAGAAATGTGTGATTTATGTGCCAGATTTGAGGACATGGAGACAACACAGAGACGCACAGTCGGTATTGGGGATCTTAGTGATTCTGAAAGTGAAAATGAATTTGAACATGAAGAAGAATAAGTTTCAGTGGAAGATGTCGCAAATGAACGCCTGATTAGAGCTGTCGCAAGGATGGGTTCCAGGGAAAAAATGGACATCCCAGTTTATGAAGGAAACCTGGATGTTGAAGAGCTTCTAGACTGGATTAGAGCTCTCGACACTTATTTCGACTATGAATATGTCGAGGAAGACAAGAAGGTCAGACATGTCATCACAAGGCTGAAAGGACATGCAGCATTGTGGTGGGATGAACTACAAGATGACAGACGCTGCAAAGGCAAGCAAAAAATCAAGAGTTGGGATAGGATGATTGCGAAGATGAAGGAAAAAATATTCATTCCCAGAGATTACCAAATTACTTTGTTTCGAAGAATGCAAAATTTGAGACAGAAGCTGATGACAGTGAAGGAATATACCGAAGAATTCTATAGGTTGAACATCAGGGCAAGTCATTAGGAAAGCAATGATGAAAAGGTTGCCAGGTACATGAATGGCCCGAGATATGACATTCAAGATGAGATGAGCATGGTAACCATCCGAATGGTGGAAGATGCTTATCATATGGCTCTAAAGGCTGAAGAGAAGATGAGCCGAAAGCAGGGTCAAAGAGGTCGAGGCAGAAGTCAAGCCAAGGGCAAACTAGTTGTCCAAGATAAAAACCAGAAACCCAAGGAGTACTAGAAGAAACCTCAGATTCGAACTAAAAAAGGTGGAACCTCACAGCAAGGGCAATATGTTGAACAGAGAGGGCAACATACCAAACAAAGAGGAGATTATGCTGATAATAATATTTTTCCTCGTACTAGAGGTAGAGGAAGAGGAAGAGGTGGAGTAATAAAATGTTTCACGTGTGGAAAGAATGGACACAAATCTTATGAATGTCCAGACAAGAAGAAAGAGAGTGGAGAGACTCACATCGCTGAAGCACAGAGGCGGAATGTTGAGGCAGAAGATGCTGAAGGAAGAAGATCGCTGATGATGCGGAAAGTTCTTTTGACACCAGAGAAGGAGGTGGAAAATCCAGTACAGAGAAACAGACTTTTTTGGACTGCTTGCAAAACCAAGGATAGGGTATGCAAGGTCATTGTGGACAGTGGTAGCACAGATAATCTTGATTCAACGGAGATGGTAGAAAATCTGGAGCTGGAGACGATTGAACATCCAAGTCCATATAGATTTTCATGGCTACAAAAGGGACATCAGGTAAATGTCACTAAACAATGTTTAGTTGAATTTAAGATAGGAGGATATAATGATAAGATACTCTACGATGTTATTCCCATGGATGTTTGTCATTTATTTCTAGGTAGACCATGGCAATATGACATAAATGTGATTCATGATGGAAGGATGAACACATACACCCTAGAAAAGAATGGGAGAACTCACATGTTGCTTCCAATCAAAGATAAGGAAGTGAAACTTGAAGTAAGTAACACTGTACTTATCATGAGTGGGAAGGAACTCCTTAATGAGGTCAGAAGAAGGAGGAACCACAATTCATTGTGGTCAGGAAGCCAATGATTGTTTTAACTAGCACAAGGATAGATGATTTACCAGAAGAGGTTCAGGAACTGCTGGAAGAGTTCGCTGACATAGTAGTGGACGAACTACCTCGTTCATTGCCACCAATCAGAAGTGTGAGTCATCATATTGATCTCATACCTAGAGCCAGTTTACCAAACAAAGCAGTGTACAGATTAACACCGCAGGAGAATGAAGAGGTCAAAAGACAAGTTCAGGATTTGTTGGATAAAGGGTTGGTTAGAGAAATCTTGAGTCCGTGTGTTGTTCCAACAGTACTCAGTCCAAAGAAAGACGGAGGTTGGAGGATGTGTACTGATTCAAGAGAAATTAACAAGATAACCATCAGGTATAGATTTCCATTACCAAGGATGGATGATTTGATGGATTGCTTAAGTGGAGCAAATTTTTTTTTGAAGATTGATTTGAAAAGTGGATATCACCATATTCGTATGAGGGAAGGTGATGAATGGAAAACAACCTTCAAGACTAACGAAGGGTTGTATGAATGGCTTGTTATGCCATTTGGTTTAACAAATGCACCAAGTACCTTCATGAGGTTGATGAACGAAGTCCTGAAGGAGTTCATCGGAGAATTTGTCATTGTGTATCTGGATGATATACTAATCTTCAGTAAAACAGAGGCAGAGCATCTAAAACACTTAGCTACAGTGATGAAGAGATTACAACAAGAGAAGTTGTTGATAAACATGAAGAAATCCTGATTCATGAAGACACAACTCATCTATTTAGGCTTTGTTATTTCTGTAGATAAATTGAGGATGGATCCAGATAAGGTGGAAGTGATCAAGAATTGGCCATCACCAAAGAGCATATTTGAGGTGAGAAGTTTTCACGGATTGGCTAGTTTCTACTGAAAGTTCATCAAGAATTTTAGTGGAATTAGTGCACCGATGATGGACACAGTGAAGAAAAGACACAAATCTTTTCACTGGACAGAAGAGGCTGAGAAGAGTTTTAATTAGTTGAAGAGGAAAATCATGGAACAACCAATTCTGGTGTTACCTAATTTCCAAAAAACATTTCAAGTGAAATGCGATGCAAGTGGATTTGCAATAGGGGCAGTCTTGAGTCAAGAAGATAGGTCGATATCATACTTCAGTGAGAAGCTGAATGAAGCGAAGGTGAAGTACTCCACGTATGACAAGGATTTCTATGCTATCATTCAGGCATTGAAGAAGTGGAGACACTATTTGATTCTGAAGGAGTTTGTCCTATACAGTGACAATCATGCACTGCAGTTTGTGACTCGATAGTAAAAGTTGAATCAAAGACATGTAAAATGGGTTGAATACATGTAGAAATTTACTTTTGTAATTAAGCATATTTCTGGAACTGCTAACAAGGTTGTTGATGCTTTGAGAAGGAAATGTTTGTTGTTGCAGAAGTTAAGAGTTAAAACATTGGGTTTTGATGACCTCAGGGACATGTACGGAGATGATCCATATTTTAAGAAGGAATATGAAGCAGCTGAGAATCCAATTCTCAGAGATAGAAGCCAATGGAAAGAATACATAATCCAGGAAGGGTTGTCGTTTAAAGGTAATCAACTTTCTATTCCAAAATGCTCCATGAGTGAGAATTTGTTGAAGGAGAAACACAGTGGAGGATTGGCCGGACACTTTGGTCACGACAAGACATTCAAAAAATTGAATGAGTCATATTTTTGGTCGGGAATGCGAGAAGATGCCAAGAGATTCGTGGACAGATGCAGATTTTCCAGCATTCGAAAGGAAAGAAACATAATGCAGGATTTTACCAACCATTGCCAATACCTGAGAGGTCGTGGGATGCAGTCAACATGGATTTCATATTGGGGTTTCCAAGAACACAAAGAGGGCTTGAATCAATATTTGTGGTGGTGGATAGATTTTCCAAAATGGCACACTTTATTCCATGTCAGAAAACCAGCGACGCAACTCACATTGCAAATCTATTTTTCAAAGAAGTCATTCGACTTCACGGCTTACCAAGGAGCATAGTTTCGGATAGAGACACCAAGTTCGTGGGAAACTTCTGTAGAACCTTATGGAAGAAGCTGGGAACTAACTTGTCATTTAGTTCATCTTATCATCCTCAAATGGATGGATAGACAGAAGTGGTAAACAGGAGTTTAGGAGACTTGCTGAGGAGCTTGGTGATAGAACACCACAGCCAATGGGACAACATATTACCACAGGCAGAGTTTGCTTATAATGACTCAGTTAACAGAAGCACATGACAAAGTCTATTTCAAATTGTTTATGGCATGCAGCCGAGAGGAATTTCTAAGCTGAGGGATTCATAATAGATTGCGACTAAGAGTGCTAGTGCAGAAGACTTCGCAGAGGCAATGAAATAACTTCACAACCACGTGAAGGAGCATTTACAAAACTCGAGCCAGGAGTATAAACGAAGAGCAGATCAACATAGGAAACAACTTTAGTTTGAGGTTGGTGATTTGATTCTGGAACATCTGAGAAATGAAAGGTTTCCAAAGGGGACATATAACAAACTGAAGATGAAGAAGATCGGACCATGTAAGGTCTTGAAGAAATTTGGAGCAAATGCTTATGAGATTGAATTACTCGATGGGATCGGAATTTCTTCGATATTCAATGTCTTAGATTTGTACCCATACAAAACTGGGGAAGCAGGAACAAGTGATGAAAAACCAGAGATCTAGTGGACAAAGCAGATGCCTGTTGCAGAGAAGCCATAGATGGAAAGCATACTAGACAAAAGAGTTAGCAAGAAGACCAGAAGAAAACAATACTTTGAATACTTGGTCAAGTGGAAGGGACATCCAGTTGAAGATGCCAGCTAGGAGAATGAAGCAGAGATTCAAAAGCATGGATAAACCGTGCGAGAGCTCATGGACAGAAGCCCATGAAAATTTTCAAGCGAGGGAGTATGATTTAGGAGCATAGCCAATGTCAAGCAAGCGTGGGGCAAGCGCCAACGCATTTGAGGCACATGATAAATTGTTTAAATTTTTTTGAAGATAGATGTGCCAAATGTAAATGTAACAGTTAAGGAGAGGTGTACTTATATATTGTAAAGGACCTTGAGCGATCCGCTCTTGTCCATAGTAGGTAGAAAGCAGTTATGTTAGTAGGTAGCTTTGAATTCTTAGAGTTGACAGTTTTAGGAGTGGAGGGAAAACGGATATAGACACCCTCATTGTGTAATTGTAACATAGAAGGAGGATGCCAATTGAGAGTAGAGTAGTGAAGAACATTACCAAGAGGAAGAAAAGAGAGCATACAGAGCTGGAACGGAGAAACTGTAATTGAAAAACACCCATGTACAGAGATTAAGTTAATAGAAGAAGTCTTAATTCAGATTCATGGCGTTGTAGTTGTTTCTTGTATGTGTATGCTGAATGGTATGTTCATAATTTTACTCTTTCCGTTATACATTTTCTTTCTATGCTGTGTATGGATGATTTCTTGTTAAATGTTTGAAGTCTGAGAGAGAAAGAGTTAGGAAATGAGTTTCAATTGTTTCTCTATCTGAGTGAGTGTTCCTTCAAGGAGTGCAGTTGAGTGTCCGCAAGGAGTGTGTTGACAAAAAGGGTTCAGAGGTTTGTCTCTGAAAGCTCAGATAGATTATATTTTGTTCTCATTCCCTCAAAGGTGTAGTTAGGAACAGGAGTCGTGCAATGTGTGCACAGACCAAGCTTGAATCCAGGGATTGAAACCTAAGAAGCTATTGAAGGATTTGTCGCTGCAAGGAGTGCGTGGAGTTAAAGGAGTTCAACACTGAAGTGATTGAGGGTTGCCGCAAGGAATGTGTGCAATAGGTTATTGAAAGACTGGAAGTCATGGAAGACCCCCAAGGATTCGAACCTGCTAAGTCATCAAAGGGAAGAGACGAATGATCAAATTTCTTTGTAGGGGATTAGTGAAATCCCACCAGCCGTCCAATCTGATAGAGAAGCAAGGAGGTTACGGTTGTTTCCAGAGTTTCAAGCTCAGGAGATTGGGAGTCGTTGGATCCTCACCTAGTTACCCGTCAGCCATAGGATCTGACTAGAATTTCACGAGGTTTAAACTCGCGCAAGGAGAGTGAAGGTCCCGAAAGGTGTTGGGATATCGGAATTTCAGAATTCGGGACTTCGGGAGTCTAGAGGACAGGAGATCGGGTCACTTCATAGTGGAATCCCCAATATTGATCTGAATCGTCCATCTGTTGGGACATGTGGTAGAGATCAAGCACCTATCAGTATTTCGGCTACCGGGGTTTTAAGTTGACAGAGAAACTACAACATAAGGGAATTGCAAGTCGAAAAATCCCGAGACTGAATCAGGACCGTCTGTTAGTAGAGACAGGTGGCGATAATCAAGAGCCCGTTGGCATTTTGCATGTCAGATTTTCGGGGTTCAAGAGGACAGGAGGACATTGGGATTTGACTTCACGAAATCATGAATGATCGAGGACCATCCATCATTTGGAACACGTGGTGGAGATCGGAAGCCATCGACATTTCGGGATTCGACGTTTCACGGATCCTGAAGACAGGAAGCACACACATTTCGTAACTATGAATTCTGAAACCCCGATAAGGTAGAAATATCTGGTGTGGGGCCAGCTGACGTCATTTCATCATATAGGAGGTCGAGAATCGGAACTTCGGGAGTTCCGAGGGAAAGAACCCATAAGTATTTTAGTTACTGAAACTGCGAAGTGACAAGGACTGTCCATCTCTAGGGGACGCGTGGCAACAATCTAGGTCTTCGAAGGAAAATCTCAAAAGGGAGACCATTTCAGGAAATCAGGATTCGAAGGATCAAGAATCCTGAGGACAAAGGGGTCCATGCATTTCAGCATTCGAAAGCCCGAAATCGCGAAAGACATAGGACTACGATCATACGGAATAGTGGTCACATGGACCAAAAGGTAGCCATAGAGACTAACCGTTGTTGAAGCCGTTCCGACATTTCGGTATATCGGAGATTGGGGAATCGAGGAGGCTGAGGTTCTCGACAACAGGGATCGTAAATCCCCGAAACCTGAAATTTTGGTCGGGAGGAGACCAGGTATACGCAGAAGCTGTGCAGGGGAAAGAGAAGGACCTGT
This sequence comes from Picea engelmannii, assembly GCA_009831015.1. NCBI lineage: Eukaryota > Viridiplantae > Streptophyta > Pinopsida > Pinales > Pinaceae > Picea > Picea engelmannii. The sequence goes on from ML807208.1 coordinate 119,420, forward strand.
GAATTGGGTTTTTAACAAAGATTCTAGTGAGGAATCGAAAGAGCCACTTCGGCTCGAATTTGAAGTTAGAACGATCCGTTAAGATCGGGAGGTCAGCACAGAGGCTTTTCAGAGAAAGAGGTGACGTCTGCGTCACATCCATGGAAAATAACCCTAATCCATGTAAGGACGAACGAGCAATGCAATACATCCTCCCACCAATGAAGAAATATGTGTCCACTTCAGGTAGCTCCTTAGGTGCCCATTGTTGCACTAGATGTTTATACCTCAAGGGAAACTCAATGTCACCTATGCTCTCAACATCATAATTACACGACCCTCCGTTGGCAATAAAAAATTGCATGTGGGTACGAAATCTTTTCCTTACCTTTTCCAACCTAGTTGATCTTGAACCAGTAGATATAGTACAACATGTCTCACTTTCAACCTCTCTTACTATATCTTGATCATCACTCGAGGAAGATAGATCTGACAAATACCTATTTGGTGGTACCTACACTCGTTGAAACAAGAAGATAAGTTATCGTGCCAATATACGTTTTTTGGTAGTTGCATATAGTTGCATAAAGTTGCGTAAAGTTTCATAAGTTCCATAAAGTTGTTGAAGTTGCATAAGTTGCATGTTGCATAGTTGCATTGTTGCATATAGTTGCATACAAAATTGTTGCAATATAGTTGCATAAGTTGCATATAGTTGCATAGGTTGCAATATAGTTACATTTGACCACTCACCAATATTTGAGAATATAGTTGCAATATAGTTGCATTTGGAACCATTGGTAAGTTTACATAAGGTTTTTAGGTCCTATTTAAATCTTCTTAGGATTGTTGCATTATAGTTGCATAAGTTGCATATAGTTGCATAAGTTGTAATATAGTTGCATAAGTTGCATATAGTTGTATATAGTCGCATAAGTTGCAATATAGTTACAACACATCTCACTTTCAACACAGTTGCATATAGTTTCATTTAGTTGCATAAAGTTGAAATTGCCACACCTATCTGTCATAAAGTTGCATAAAGTTGAAATTGCCACACCTAGTTGCATATAGTTTATTTCTAGCAAAACCGTAATCATGTGTGGTTCCATCTCTAATGAGTACCAACCACTTAATGGGCCTTATTTAATAAAGATGACCCTTTTACATTGAGTAACTACTCACTAACTACCTAATGGGCCTTATTCAAATAAAATGGCCTTGTACATTAATTACCAACTCATAAATACCCCAAAGTAGGGACATTAGGGTAGTGCCATAAAAATCATGGATTTAACAGGTTTTTTCAACATAGGTCAAGATGTTTCAAAAGCTTTGTAGGATTAAAAAAGGTCTATGAATAGAGGAGAAAACAATATGTGTGTTTAAAATATAGCACCACATGGGGCAACAAAGATGCATAAATAAAGAACACTAAAATTCTAGTTGTTAAAATGGCCTACCAACTTTTGAATTGTCAAATAATGAGAAAGTCTAGCTTAGGGGGATGAACTTTGGACACTTTTTTCATTGCAATCGCATGCATGTATAGCACCGCACTCAACTAGTGCAAGTACGTTATGAATGATTTTGTGGATGCAATGTAGAAAACCTGGGTATGGGCTAACCTCTATGATATGGTTATGTTTTAGTAGCCTTTTCTATGTCACATTGCAATCCCCCAATGGTATGCAAGATCACCTCTCTTGTGAATGGTGATTTAGTGTCCATAGTGTTTTCATCTTGGAAGGTCGAAATGTTTGAGGATAAAATCAACCTAAATGAAAGACATTTCCAAACATGGCACAATAGTATGGTGGTGGCCACTTGAGACACCATCATAATTCCCAATTATTTCATTGACCATTATGAATCTGTGCTAAAGTTCAACATGGATTGGGACTATTGTTATGTTAGATCTAAGATGCCCATAGGTGGATGAGTTGACCTTTCACCACTTCCATTTACTATCATGGTTATGTTGCTTTAGAAACATCAGGGATTTTATCTTTTCTTTTGAGACCACATCTTATTGAAAAACTAAATCAATGGCAATGGCCAAGATTTCCTCATTTGAAGGTATTCCCTAAAACTCTTTTCTCAAACTATCAATTCGAACACTACCCATATTTATTGCAATCATTTGTTCCTCTATCAAGGCATGGGATTGTGATTTCCTCCTAGAAGGATAATTCAAGATGTAACGTTACAGGAAGTTCCTTAAGTTGTATAATTGGGGAAAAGTTATGAATATAGTGAATGTGGGAATGGTTGTTTAATTCCGTAAAATTGGATTTTTATTCAAGCACACAAAGCCATGAATTTTATAAATTCACAGTTACAGAGTTCGACTTGTGTAAGGTTGGGGAGCACTTAAAATTGGGAGAAAATACCTAGTTTTGGGTGAAATCCAGAGGTTAATTGTTGAAGCAACGTTGAATTGGGTTGGTACAAGGATTGAATTCGACTAGGGAAGCTAATCCTACAAAATCCATGGCGACCCTGTGGAGAAAAATAAAAAATATGTATGATATCGTGTGCATGTGTGTGTGAATTTTTGAAGAAAATATGATGTGGACCTCTATTGGTGACTTGGACCTTCGTTGTTGTCATGCACTAGTAGGGTGATGTGGACCTCTAGTGTTGTCATAGATTTCTAGGGTGATGTGGAGGCATTGGGGTGCTACCAGGTAGAGTCAAGGTGCATAGGTAGAATCAAGGTGCATAGGTGGAATCCATGAGGTAGCGTTCACTGTGGTGGGGAAACCAAGAGGCAAAGGTAGTTTATGAAGGTTACGGAACAATATTGCAAATCCCCCATAATATTTTTCAAGGCGATGTGTGTCCCTTGGGAAGTAATTAGTTTACAAAGCTATGAACCATTTTAAATTTGCGACATGTTATGCTCCCATAATTGATGTCAGTCATTGATCTAAGATCAAGCATGGGGAACATGTGCACCAACAAAGTGTTGTTAGAGATGGGACCCCTGCCCATCACATCAACCTATGACAATGTGATAGGTGGAGGATTTGAGGAGAAATAGGGACTCCCTTTCTTATTGATTAATGGAAATGTTCCAAGTGGCAAAAAAAGGATGAAAAGGTATTGGTGGACCTCATTAATCAATAAAGTGAAGTGGAGAGAGATAAAGGGGGCCACGATAACCTGACATGACATGCAAACAGGTAAGGTAATATGAATTGGAATACATGTATGAGGACACGTAGGACCCAACATCCATGCCAGTAGGCATGTTTCATGCCATGTTAGCTACGATGCCACATCAATAAGATAAAAACATTATTTAAAAAAATTTTGAAGACAAAATCTTATTTTGGCCATAATAGGAGAAAGGAAGCTCAAAACCTATTGAAATTTCAGGGGTATGTTTTTAGTGAGAAGGAACAAAAAATTGTGAGCGGTCACTTGCTTATTTATCTCTAGAATTCCATAAAATGG